>QEPC01005976.1:624438-663978 GCA_003113815.1 Sphenodon punctatus
GTCATCCACCTCGCCCGTTGCTTCGACCACATGCAGGCCCTCCTCTCCTCTCTTCACTGGCTTCCCCTTCCTGAACGAATCCTGCACAAGCTCCTAGTCTTCATCTATAAAGCTCTTCACAACCTTGCTCCCCCCTACCTCTCTGCGCTAGTTTCCCTCCATACTTCTCCGTGAACTCCGCTCACTCCTCCTCCTCTGTCCCCTCTCTCGCCCTCCCACACCTCCCCTAACCACCTTCGTCTCTTCTCCCTAGCTTCCCCCCACGCCTGGAACTCCCTCTCTGCTCACATTCGCCTCGCCCCCTCCCTTCGTATCTTCAAATCCCTCAAGACTCACCTCTTCTGCTCGGCCCTCCCCAACTCCTCGCTCCCCTCACCTAACTCCTGTTGATACCCTCCATCCAGTGCAGTCTGTTACCTGAGGTCTGTGTACTCATAGCCTCACCACACGAACCAGCCAGCCATAATTCTTGATGGAACCAAGCCAAGCACGTGTACCTGGGACCTCGCATCTTCGTGAATGTTACACTCCTTGTCTCTCCCTCTGTTCCCCTTCCTTCGTCTCCCCCACCCCTGGTCTCTCAGATTGTAAGCCCTAAGGCAGGGACCGTGTCTATTCCATTACTTTGTAAAAGGACAGGTACATTGCTGCTGCTATATAAATGCTTAATAATAATAATAAAGAAGGTGCACAGTATACTAGCAGCAGCCCTAATCTATCTCTGGCCAAGCTCAATCACAAGGTGGAGGCCCTCTACACCCGACAGTTTGCGCAGGATACCTCCTCACAGGTCAAGTATCCTTCAAAATAATGGCTACTCCACCATCACCTTCCATCCCTCCAGTCACGGCCGAAGCTGTATGGAGTACCCAGTTGGAAAAAGGTCAGCAAAAATAGGCTCTAACTCAGGCCACTTTCAGACCTCCCACGCACCCCGGCGCATATTCTGGCTGCGGGAGGAAAAACACGGCCAGGATATGCGCGGGGTGCCGCCAGTCTGAAAGCCCCCTTGTGCAGCTTTGTTGGCAGACACGTGCAGGAATGCAGAGCAGGAAATCCAGCTCTGCATCCCTGCGCATGTCTGCCGTCAAAGCCTCGCGTGCGGAGGGGGGGCTTTCAGATTGGCCAATCCCGGTGCGTATCTTGGCTAAGCATTTCCTCCTGCAGCCAGAATATTGGGGGGGGGAGGGAGGGGGGCCTGAAAGCAGCCTCAGTGTTCAGCCAGGGCACCGTAATACACAAGTGCTCAGCTGCCTGGCCCAGGATTAACTCCTGGACCGTTGATGACTTATTTACAACCGACTCATGTTAAGCAGCATCAAACCAAGGCCAGGGACCCTCTGATAGTCAACCACCTCACCATCTGCCCAGGGGCCAGTGAGGGAGACAAGCACCAAACACCTGTCCTGCCTCATCCATCTAATCAGCCTCCCAGAGGAACCATAATTCCCCCGGACCAACATGAGCCCGATGGCCGTGTCCCACCCGGCAGCCGAGGGAGACACCCACCCACTCCTCTCGCATACTCCACCTCTCACAGGGGAGCATTCAATAACCCTCCCCAAGGGGTCATACCCCCCCACCACCAGGGGGAATCAAACCCCCCTCCCTAATCCAATCCCCCACTCTCACATGCAACCAAGTACACCTCCATCCTCATACTTAATAATTTGTATCCCACTCCCTCCAACAGCTCAGGACGGCTCACAAAATAGTTAAAACATATAAAACAATACATAAAAGGGATTACTAAAACAATAAAAATCAACAAGGAGGTAAAACCACTAGTAAAAAGGGAGCGCTCTGCTGGAGGTTTGGAGGGGTCTCAGGTAGCACGCCGGGATGGCCTCTGCCAGAGACCCTGGAAGAGCCGGATTTGGACCCAAATTTGAAACCCCCGCTGCCGTGTCAGGTTGTGACAATACTAGGCTAAGATGGACCATTGGTCTGACTCAGTTAGGCAGTTTAGTTTAACCAAAGCCAAAAGCGCAGTCTCGGTGCCATACCCCGGACGAAATCCAGACAGAGGGATCAAGAAAACCAATACGATCAAGATGTCCCTGCAACTGCTGAGCCACTACCCATTCAATAACCTTCCCTAAAAAGGGAAGGCTAGAGACAGGCCAATAGCTGGGAGTCAACATCAAGGGATGGTTTCTTGAGCAGGGGCCGCAACACAGCCTCCTTGGGACAGCCCAGCACTCTGCCCTCCCGCAGGGAGGTGTTAATCACCCCAGCCAGCAACAGCCCCATTGTCTCCCGGCAGGCCTTAACCAGCCAGGACAGGCAAGGATCTAATTCACAAGTCATGGTCCTGACAGCTCCGAGCACATCCACTGCATCGGCAGGTGTCACTGACTGAAATTGATCCCGGCCCGGACCTGGCCTCCCTCATCCATGCCTTCGTTACCTCAAGGCTGGACTACTGCAATGCACTCTATGTGGGGCTGCCCTTGTTCCTGGTTCGGAGGCTGCAGCTAGTGCAGAATGCGGCGGCCCGCCTCCTGTCAGGGACAGGCTGTCGGGAGCACATAACACCTGTGCTCCGTACTCTGCACTTGCTGCCAATAGCATGCCGAACCAGGTTCAAGGTTTTGGTGTTAATCTATAAGGCCCTTCACTGTCTGGGCCCCTCGTACCTCAGGGACCGCCTCGCACTCCGTGTCCCAGAGCAGCTCCTTCGGTCTGCCGGGGGGGTCTTCTTGGAGGTCCCCCGTGTTAAGCGGGGGGCCACAATGGAGAGGGCATTCTCGGTGGCCGCGCCACGCCTTTGGAATTCCCTCCCGGAGGAAACTCGTCTGGCCCCAAGCCTTTTAACATTCCGGCGAANGGGAGGTTGGGGGGCGTTTATCTCCCGCCACCCTTGTATACTGTATTTTTTACCCTAGCCATGTTTTATTGTGTGATTTTATGATTGTTTTAATATATTTTTATAGTTATATTTTATGTTTTGCTATTGTTATCTGCCCCGAGCGGTTTTCAATAGGGGTGGGATATAAATTAACATAATAAATAAATAAATAAATAAATAAAACCAGACATGGTTTTCATAACTTCTGGTTCCTCTAGTGTAATAAATGCAGCATTGAATTTGTGGTGAATACAAGCTATTTTGTCCACAAAATAATCGACAAACATGTCACAGTGGGCAACAGATGACTCCATTGCAAGGTTGAGGGAGGCTGGACCGACCATCCCCCAACACCACCCAGAAAATCTCAACTGGACGGGATTTTGTGGATGCTAGAGGGTAGCAAAAAACCTCCTTCTTTGCTGCCCGATTATAAAGCAGGATGAGTCTCTGTCCCCAATTGGAGCCTCTAGGTATCATTCCGATACATATTAGGTGTACACAACCTAGAGAACAGAAATTACAACTTGACATGATCAGAGGCTTATATTATGTGTGTTTGTGTGCCAATATATTACACCTGAAAAAATAAAGCTCTGCACCTGCCTCTTGTGGCTTTTAGCAGCAGAGTCAGTTTAAAAAACAGTCTACCTTAATTTTTTCAGAGTCATCAGTCACAACTGAAGATATATTTTGTTAAATCAAAATGGAAAAGATCCTGTTAAGCAGAGGAACATCTGATTATCAACATGGCATGAAATGAGCTCTGCAAAGCCTAGGTCACACGTTTTGCTTTCGTTTTGTCCTGCAAAACGACATAGCTCTAACTGAAGAGCTAGCCCTCTTAGCTGCACTCCTGGGCACTTTCAAACCAGGTTTCTGCAAAGTTTGCCCCTTGGAGATTTATACCTGGAGGAGGTTAAATACAAAAGTCAGAATCCCAAAGTAAAGCTTAAACTGAACTAAGATTTTTATTTCTCCACTTAATTCCTACAAGACTAAAACAAGAAAGCAGGGGGACTAGAAGGGAAAAATCAAAGTCCATATATTGTTAGATGAACTTACTGAGCCGACATTCATTCTGAGTATTCTTAACTTCCTCAGAATTAAATTCCTCAGAAATGCACTCTTGACAACTTCCCCCTTAGCAGAGTCACTTCACCAAAGATGTGATTAATACCAGGCGTTCGCTCCCAGATGACTGTTTGGAAGTTGCAGCTGGTGCAGAATGCAGCAGATCGGCTCCTTTCAGGGACAGGTTGCTGGGATCAATTTACACTAATGATCGGAAGTCTGCACTAGCTACCTATAGCTTTCCGGACACAATTCAAGGTGCTGGTTTTGACCTTTAAAGCCGTAAATGGCCTGGGCTCCATATATCTAAAAGACCATCTTTCCTACCATGCCCTGTTGTGGCCCCTGTGCTCGGCCAGGAGCGCCTTCCTGTGGGTTCCATCTGCCACACTTGTCCATGTGAAAGGGGGCACACAAAGGGGAGTTCTCTGTTAAAGCCCCAATGTTGTGGAACTCCCTCCACCTAGAGGTTCTTCCAAGTCCGTGCATCATATTATGCACGTCAATCCCAACCAATTTCTCCTCCCCCCTCTCTCTCCTTCCATACCTTTGAGGCTCACTCCGTGCGCCTCTACTCCCCCCTCCATCTACGTGTTGCTGTCATCTACCGTCCCCCTGGTCCTCTCTCCTCCTTTCTTTCTGACTTTGAGTCCTGGCTCACTTTCTTCCTCTCTGTTGATATCCCCACTCTCATCCTTGGTGACTTCAACATTCATGTTGATGACCCATCTCAGCCCTCAGTCTCTCGCTTCCTCTCCCTAGCCTCCTCCTTCAACCTCCACCTTTGGACCAACTCCCCCACCCATACTAATGGCCATTCTCTTGATCTTGTCCTCTCTAGAAACTGCTCTGTCGCTGATCTCTCCTTCGATCCTCATCCTATATCAGACCACTTCCTTGCCTCTTTCAACATTTCCCACTGTCCCCCCTCCTCTTCCCCTTCTCTACGCCCCTTCCGTGACCTTCAAGCTATTGATCCCCTGGACTTTGCCTCCTCTCTCTCTCCCCTTCTTCCTACAGTCTTCTCTTCCTCCTCCCCTGACTCCGCTGTCTCTGCTCTCAACGCCTCTCTCTCCTCCACACTTGACTCCCATGCCCCTCTCTCTTCCCGCCCTGCCTTCTCCCACAACCCCCGTCCTTGGCTCACCCCTAGTATCCGCCACCTCCGTTCTTGCACTCGTGCTGCTGAACGACTCTGGCGCAAATCCCATTCTCACGCTGACTTCCTTCACTTCAAATTCTGTCTCTCCACCCTTACTTCTGCTATCTCCCTTGCTAGACAACACTACTATGCCTCCCGCATTGAGTCCTGTTCTCGGGACCCTCGCCGCCTGTTCTCTACCTTTGACTCCCTCCTCAAGCCTCCCTGTCCTCCCCCTCCTTCTTCCCTTTCTGCTCAGGATCTTGCCTCCTTCTTCACCTCCAAGATAGACAAGATCCGCCTCGACATCGCTTCCCACTCCTCTCTTCCCACTCCCACCCCTCTCCCTCCTCCCCCTCCTTCTCTCATGTCCTCCTTCTCCCCTGCCTCCCTTAAGGAAATCTCCTCTCTGCTCTCCTCCTCCAACCCTTCCACTTGCCCCCTTGATCCCATTCCTTCCCGCCTCCTCACCTCCATTACTCCCACTGTCGCCCCTTCCTTCCTGCACATCATCAACCTCTCCCTCTCTACTGGCTCTTTCCCTTCTGCCTTCAAACATGCCACAGTCTCTCCTATTCTCAAAAAGTCCACTCTTGACCCCTCTGACCCTTCTAGCTATCGTCCTGTCTCACTCCTTCCTTTTGCTTCCAAGCTGCTTGAACGTGTTGTCTACTCCCGCTGCCTTGACTTCCTATCCTCCAACTCCTCCCTTGACCCCCTCCAATCTGGCTTCCGCCCCCTTCATTCTACTGAAACTGCTCTCGCTAAGATCACCAACGATCTTCTGGTGGCTAAATCTAAACGTCTCTATTCCATTCTTGTCCTCCTTGATCTCTCTGCTGCCTTCGATACTGTTGACCACTCACTCTTGCTGGATTCCCTTCACTCCCTTGGCTTTTGTGGCTCTGTCCATAACTGGTTCTCCTCCTACCTCTCTGACCGCTCCTTTAATGTGTCTCTCTCCAACTCCGCCTCCTCCTCCTTCCCCCTCTCAGTTGGTGTTCCTCAAGGCTCTGTTCTTGGCCCTCTCCTCTTCTCGATCTATACCTCATCCTTAGGCAAACTCATTGCCTCCCATGGCTTCCAATACCACCTCTATGCTGATGACACTCAACTCTATCTCTCTACTCCCTCTCTCTCTCCCTCTGTTCAAGCTCGTCTCATCAACTGTCTCTCTGACATCTCTACCTGGATGTCTCAACGTCAACTCAAACTCAACATGGCTAAAACTGAACTCCTTATCTTCCCCCCTCATCCTTCCTCTCCTTCCTCACTGTCAATAACTATTGAT
Source organism: Sphenodon punctatus (assembly GCA_003113815.1). Lineage (NCBI taxonomy): Eukaryota > Metazoa > Chordata > Lepidosauria > Sphenodontia > Sphenodontidae > Sphenodon > Sphenodon punctatus. The sequence goes on from QEPC01005976.1 coordinate 630,796, forward strand.
GGAGTCACCATCCTGCCTGTCCCCCAAGCCCGTAGCCTAGGCTTCATCTTTGACTCACCCCTTTCTTTTAAACCCTACATTGACTCTGTTGCTAAATCCTGTCGCTTCTCCCTCCATAACATTGCTAAGATTCGCCCTTTTCTCTCTGTCTCGTCTGCCAAAACTCTTGTTCATGCTCTGGTCATCTCTCGCCTCGATTACTGTAACCTCCTTCTCACTGGCCTTCCCCGGTCTCACCTTTCTCCCCTCATCTCTGTCCAAAACTCTGCTGCCAGGGTCATCTACCTCGCCAGTCGCTTCGACCATGTGCAGCCCCTCCTCTCTTCGCTTCACTGGCTTCCCCTTCCTGAACGAATCCTGCACAAGCTCCTAGTCTTCACCTATAAAGCTCTTCACAACCTTGCTCCCCCCTACCTCTCTGCACTTATCGCCCTCCATACTCCAGCCCGTGCACTTTGCTCCTCCTCTGTCCCTTCTCTCACCCTTCCACGCCTTCCCTGCTCCCCTAAGCGCCTTCGTCCCTTCTCACTTGCTGCCCCCCATGCCTGGAACTCCCTCCCTGTCCACATCCGCCTTGCCCCCTCCCTTCATACCTTCAAATCTCTCCTTAAAACTCACCTCTTTCGCTCTGCTCTGTCTGACTCTTTATCCTGCTGAGCCACTATTCCTATACCTACGATCGGTTTACCCTTATCCTTGCCACATGGACCTGCCTGCTGTCATTCTCATCGTAACCAAGCCAAGTACGTGTACCTGAGACCTTGCATCTTCATTAATGTTAGACCCCTATGTCTCTCCCCCAGCTCCTGTCTCTCAGATTGCAAGCCCTAGGGGCAGGGACCGTGTCTATTTACAAAATAATGAAAGTGCCAGGTACACTGCTGGCGCTGTATAAATGTTTGTTATTATTATTATTATTGTATCTTTTCCATTAAGTCTTTTTATATATGAAATGATGCACACCTTTGTAAGTTGTATGTATTGTACAGAGCACAATCACTTGTGGGTGTTCAGATCTCTGAGACCAATCACTCCATTTCTGATCTCTCAGTCTGTGTCCTGAAAGGGAACCTGTACAACTCCTTAAAAAACTGGACCTGTGAAATGAAATGCGTAAGTCTATTAGACAACTCAAAACAACAGACTTGAGATTTAGGTTTCATAAGCCACTATAGAAATATGTTCGTAACCAACGGCCTGCCCTTTACCGGTTTCTGCTGTTTTCCCTCTTCCCTCCCTCCCGCAACTGGCCACTTTGAAAATTAATACAAGCTCAACAGGCCAGAGTGGAGTTGTGGTTAGGGTTCTTATGAGACGTGGTCAGAATAGAGGAAGGGAGGAGACAGGAATAAGGAAGAAGTGAACCTTATTCCTGTGAATAAGGCTAATGAGTCTAAGGTTTGTAATTTCACAAAGGCCACTTTTAGATGTGCGCGACAAACACACTGCATAAAAATCACAGTGTGTGTAAATATGCCGCAATAAGACGCTTTTACACGAGCGGGTCGCCATGGTGCCTCATATAAAAGCCGCTTAAGTGTACGGTTTCCACAAAGAGGGCTTGCACAACCCATTTTTCTTGAAAAATGCACAAAAGTCCATACTGCTTTTACATTTCTGAAAGTGAAGTAATCCTTATAATCCTCTAATCCTTATACTACAAATCACATATGTTTAGCAGGCTACAGGCGAAACTCAGTCAGAGTTTCACTTCGTTTCAATTACCATCAAGCCCAACCAAATATTCCACCCTACTAAAGTCAATGAACTGATAGTGTCCCTGAAAAATTGTGAAAAAAATGCCAGTTTGAGAGGCAATAGATGCTCCATCGTTTTTTTAAAATATTCAATGTGGCTGCCATTACTATTAATAGTAGATATGTTGTAACGTAGCATGTAGACAAAGCCACACACACACTGTTAAAGAAATATAAGGTTTTGTATGAGGATTTCTTTATTGATGTATATTTTTACAAAATCTAGATATCTAGGTAATACCTGTACCTAATAGCACATCAAGGCTACCAGTAAAAAAAAAAAAAAAAAACACAAAAAACCATTAGCCCAGCAAAGTATACAAAACTATATGGAAGCCTACATACTTAAGCCATTCAGAAAAGAAAACACCTCAATTATTGTATCAACTATATATACTCCGAGGGCCCAGAAGTGGCATACAGCTATGTGCAGCGTTTGCACAATCTTAGAAGTTTTATGAGGAGTGGGGCAACAAGGATATAAAAATGTATATGTTTGATTGTATCAACTTGTTTTTTCATTATTATGGATATAGAAAATGACAGCTATCCCCATCTGTCCTTCCCAATGTTGGTTTGTTTTTTAAACCGACTCTTTTCTTAATCACCAGCACAGCAGATTATTATTTATCTAGACATCGGGTGGGCAAAGTTCCCAACCCCAACAGCCACCTTCCAAAAACCTTCCTATGGCCGAGAGCCACAAGAGACACGCCTATGCCCCTTTGAAGCATCTCCCAGGCTAAGCCTGTCCTGCTTCCTGATTGGTTGGCAAAAGTGGTGCTCTATGATCCTGGCTGCAGAGATTATGAGAAGCAGCTGCAACTCTGCTGCTGAGAGTTGGGTGGAGAAAACTAAAAGATGAAGTACCTGGAACTGGCCCTGGCCAAGAGATACATGTGGCTCAGAACCCGCAATCTTGAAGAAATGAGCAGGGGGGAAGCCTATGAATGTGGGTTGGCAGCAGGAGTGGGGAAGAGTAATACTGCACAATCCACAAAACTACTAGAAGATTAAATACACTATTTGAGAAGGGGAGTCCAGTCTAGTCACATTATTTACCCTACCCCCCTCAGTTTTTTCCTGATGTCAGGTTCTTCCACGAGCACATTAATGAACTTTTGGCTTTCCTGAGGTAAAGTTGCCCATCCGAGGTGGAAGGAAGAGTAATTGTGTATCACATAGCTTATCTTATTCCTACACATCCAAATAATTGCATTCCACAGACATACTCTATGAAAGAGTAATGAGTTTGAAACTAAATTGCCTTCTCCTTACAAATTTTAAAGTCCCCGATATGTTAGAATCAGCTAAGTATCTAAGTAAAAAGCCACTCAAGATGAGTAACTATGAAAGCATTATTCATTTCACAGCCACACAATAGAGGTACTAATCTTTGCTTTTTAAAAAAGGCATCTTCACATGCCCGTTCTAAATTGAATATCAAGGATTAATTTCATCTCATGATTTCAACTGGGATTCATTTTCTACTCCTCTCCCTCCTGTATACGTCATATTAAGTCGGTTGCTAAGGCCTGTCATTTCTCCCTGCCCAACAGTAAAATCCAGCTCTCCCCTATTGCTGCCCCTGCCAAGATTCGAATCATCTATCACCTCGACTGCTGCAATCTCCTCCTACTGTCCTTTCCCACTCTCACCTTGACCATCTCACCTCTGTCCAGTAGCCCACTGCCAAGGTCATCCCGCCTCACCTGCCACTCTGATCTTGTTCAACTCTCCACTGGCTCCCTCTCCCCTTTCATGTCCAGTGCAAACTTCTTGCCCTCACCCTTCAAGACTCTTCATGGCCTTGCTCCTACGTATCTTTCTACCCTCATTTCATGCTATCTTTCCTCGTGGGAACTTTCCTCCTCCTCTGCCACCATCCTTACCTGCCCCAGAGTCTCCTGCTCCCTAAACCATCTTCTCCTATGCTGCCCCATATGCCTGGAACTCACCCTGCTGAACATATATGCTTTGCTCCTTCCTGCTCAACTTTCAAATCCCTCTTAAAAACCTATTTTCTAGGGATGCGCGAACAGAACCAGGTTTGGATGTTCAGCCATTTGGGTCGAACATTGAGTTTGGATTCGGTATTAGGTTTGGTCGGGCTCAGTTCGGTCTTTAGTTCGGTGCAATCGGGAACTGAACATGACATTTGGTTTTTAAAATAAAAAGGAAAAAATTAAAAACATATTTCTGGCTATAGCATTTTTGTTTTGTATTCATTTTTGATGAAATTTGGGGAGATTGTACCCGCGATGGAGTGCACTTTGTGTACCAAACTTTGGAACGATTAGATGAAGGGAACCAATTTCAGAAGCAATTGAATGTTGTGATTTTAAGAAAAGCTCCATACACATTCATGGCTATAACTTCTTTATCTTGCATCCAATATTCATGAAACTTGTGCATATTACATCCCTCCATATGCTTAATACTTCTGCAAATTTTCAGAAAGAATGGATAAAGGGTCCCAAGGGTATAAGACATTAACCTGAAAATACATTTCCAGCTGTAACATTTTGATATTCCATTCTGTTTACAGGATATTTGGCAAGAATGTATCAAATACCTTTCCTGCCATTTCAGCAAATATACAGGAGATTTTGATAAAGGGACCCAATTATATAAGCAATTGATGTTGTCCCTGTGAAGATCATTATTCAGATGAATATCAGCATATTCAGTGCCAGTCAGAGGCAGGCACCCTGCATGGCAGGGGGAGAGAGACTGTAGGAGGAAGGATGTGGAGCAACCCCAAAGACTGACAGACACATTCAATGGCCAAACACATTACTGCAAGCTTCTAGCTTTACAGGACCAATTGGTAGTGGCTTCGAGGTGGGCATAGGGGGCGGCCCTGAGGCGGGCATAAGCAACATAACTGGGACTTCTGAGATAGCATCCCAGCAGTCAGGAGACATAGTTTAAACACATCCAGGCTGGCCAATTATCATCACAATCACATCCTGCAGCACTGAGACAGAGGACATAAGAGAATTTCTATTGACTCTTTCCTAAACAGATGCTTCTGACTTCCCAGAAACAAGTGGGGGGAGATATGTTGGGATGGTCCCAGCACAGAATGAGGATATTTGCTTGACCTTTCTGTTGGCCAATTCGCATTACAAACCGATCTTATACCACAGTGACATAAGAGAATCCCAGGCATAGGCCCCTTCTCTACATATGTTGTACAGGCATATACAATTGGGACCCTTTATAAAATCTTTCTAATATTTGTCAGAGATGCTCATGAAAGTGTAATATATAGCCCTGCCAAATTTCATGTACACTGGTTGGATTACAAAGATATTATAGTCAGACATACGTTTATATGTTAATTGCTTATTCCACCAAGACCCTTTTTCCAATCCTTCTGAAATTTGGCAAAGATAGTAAATATGGGAAGGGGTATAAACCGGACAAGTTTCACCTATGTTAGATGTGAGGCAAAGAAGTTATAGCTAAGAATGTATATGTAGAATATTGCAAAATACAATACTTCAGCTGCTTCTAAAATCGGATTCCTTTATCCAATCGTTTTGAAATTAGGTACACATAATTCTTTCTATTGGAGGTATGGGCATCCCAAATTGCAGCCACATAGCATAAAACACAAAAATGTTACAGCCAATAATGTGTTTTCCATTCAAACCAATGGAAATTCAATTACGAACTCACCGAACACATCCGAACCAAACGTTCGAATTCGAGTTCAGCTCGCAAGTTCGGTTCAGTCGACCAAACTATTCGAGTTCGGTCCAAACTCTGAACTTCTGAACCGCATTCGCCCATCCCTACTATCTTCTCCATGAGGCTTTCACCAGTTCTTCACAGTTCGAGAGCCAGTGTGATGTAGTAGATAAGGTGCTGGACTTGGACCAGGGTTCAAATCTCACCCTAACCAATGAACTCACTGGGTGGCCTTGGACACGTCACAACCTCTCAGCCTCAGCTCCCCATCTGTAAAATGGGTGTGGGTGTCTTTCCCTGTGGTTCCCTCATTCTTGTCCATCTTGGATCTTTGCCCAATGGGCTTACAATCGGTCTCTGGAAATCTGTGACTGTAAAGTGCTGTGTATGCCTCGTAGTGCTATAGAAATTGTAAGCAGTAGTAGTAATGTTTCTCCTTCTACTTTCTCATCTTTTAGGATTTTCCTCCTCTTGTGTAACTAAGCCAAGTACATGCATCTGTAACTGCCCAGCTTTGTGAATGTATCACTGTCTCTATGTGGCCCCATTTGTCACCCCTCACCTTGTCCATCCTAGATTGTAAACCCATAAAGGGACTAATCACAGAGTTCATCTCCAATAATAATTTCTATGGTGCCCCTCTATATATATATATATATATATATATATATATATATATATATATATATATATATATATATATATATATATATATATATATATATATATTTTATCATATTATCTTGTGAAGTGCTCAAAGTGCCATTTGGCAGAGGGGCACCATAGAAATTATTATTGGAGATGAACTCCAATAATATATATATATACACATACACACACATACAATTTGTAAAGGGGAAGGAACACACATTAAGGGGAACCTGTAATGGATCCTAAAGCCCCTGGAAAATAAATAAGTCTTCAGGTGCTTTTTAAAATGCGAGGAGGGAGGAACTGGGATGACCCCTGGAGGGAGGGAGTACCAGACTGAGGAGCCTGCCACAACAAAGGCCCAATTGCCCACTGATTTAAGGGCACAATGTCAGGATTCCAGAACGGCAGGTGGTTTCTGAGCGTAGGCAGCCATCGGCTATTACCTAGTCATTACTGTTCAGCACTAAGCACATTGCTGGTGCAATATAAATAATATAGCTTAAAACAACAGCTACAGAATCAAGACTGAATGCTTGACAAACCGACGGAGAACCAGGACTCTTCTCAAGTCAGAATGTTGTTAGGGAACTAGCTCTCTTTGGACCGGTCTCAAAAATCATGCATGTGTTGTCTCTGCCATTTACCATGCTTCAATGCTGCTTTGAGTAACTTATGTGTGCTTGACTATGTGGGATGTATGAGATAGGGTGCATGTATATTTGTATGCTTGAGGAGATCCCCACGTGGGTATGTGTGTGCGTGACTTTGCCTGAGTGCCCTAAGGGTGTGTGACAAAAATTTGTGTGAGCACATGTGGAAGTGTAATGAATGTTTTATTGAAAGCTTGTGTAAGTGGGTGCGCCTGCTAGAGTTGTAGGTCTTTGGGTGAGAATGTATGTATGTATGTATGTATGTTTGAGGATTCCTACAAATCAGTGCTGGTGCCATCAGCATCACAGAAATACTGGATGGTGATAAAACATTCAATATCACCCCACTTTTTTCCTGTAAGCAACATCAGGTGCTGTACCAAATTACATGCTCTACAAACAACATCAAAAGGTGCAGTCCTCAAGCCACCAACTCCAGAGCAGTCCCACTGAAGTCACTATGACCTCTTCAAAGGAAATGGTTTGAAGATTGCAGCCTGAAAGAAAACACACGTGATTGTGTGCATATCATTATTTCTCCTGTTTGCCCAGCTAAGAGGCCACCCTTGAGTTACAGTGACAATATGCACTACCAAAGATAAAAATGGCTAGGCAACTCTTACATTTGCCTACATTGCCTGAGAGTCAGATCAAATGATATTCTGAAGCCACTGGACATTCAGAAGCCATACCTCATAGACCAAGGCAGTAACCACACTTACTTCTTCAGGATAATGGAAGAGATGGAGACAAAGTAGTTCAGGAGATGTTTTTTATGAGACTAAGTCTAGCTGGTCAGAACATGCAAGCTTTCCAGCCACACATGGCCCTTCGTCTCACATGCACACACAGAGTCAGAACGATAGATTGTACATGCCTCACCCAACAGAAGTGATCCAATGAAAAATGTCATCACTACTATGTCCCCATTTCTTAGGTCACAGGACTCCTCTGATGGCAGCAAAATACATGGTCTTGCATCTGTTCGTGGTTGCGAGACAAGAGACCACCTCTCCCTGAAGATAGGTAAGGCAGATGCAGCTGGAGTTTCCTTATTGTTTTCTGAAATAATTAGGCCCAGTTCTCCAGATTAATAACTGGATCTAGATGATGTTTGCATTTTAATCTTCTTACTCTAACACAGTAGTGCTTCCTTAGCAGTGACTATTTTATATATGTACACACCCACCAGAGACAGCCTTCTAATGGTACCTTACTAGCCTACTGACAATTGCAAAGGTTAAAGACTTGTAACTGTACTCTACATGCATGAAACCGATATTAAGCTACTGTAGGATACATCCAGATGGCTCTTCATGGCAGAAGTTCCTAGCCCTACCTTTTCCAAATGCACAACTATATACAAGTGAATTAATGTCATTTACAGCTCCCAGGTCAACCTTTCCCGAGGTGGCATGAGGAGGTAATAACATCCCTCACTAACAAGCTGGTAATGCTGTCATAACTAAAATGCAGCCAGTACTGCAGCTTCCAACTTATAGAAATAATTAATGAAGTTGTGTAGTGCACACTATCTTTATTAAGTCTACAGTCAAGCTTTGTAAAAATAAGTAGAGCTTATTGGGACCCCCAATTTAAGACAACTTAAAAAGGGGTATTACTTTGGAAGTGAAAAAAAACAAGTGTTAAAAATCCACCTACCTATTGAGTGAAAACAGACATGACACTAATAACCACCCTTGGTGGTTATTTATGCATGTTGCAGGGCTGTATTGGTGCCCTATGCAGCCCTGTAACATGCATAAATGACCACCAAGGGTGGGTAGCGTCATGTCTGTTTTCACCCATTGTCACATCTAACACACATCACCATGGGACAACCCCCCCCCCCAAATAAATACATAAATAGTTCCTCTTGTCAAAATCTGCTGTAAATACAATGCTGCAAACCGATTCACTGAATTTGTTCCTCCCTTGTCTACTCAGGAGGTCTGTTTCCACCAGGAATATCTGAGATTCTTTTGGTTTCTTATTAAGGGAATAAAGAGAGGAAAAACACAATTAGAACCATTTAAACAAACAAACAAACAGATGAACAAACAAGCCATTTAGCCCAGTTCTTAAGCCATTTGCTCTGGAAGCAACCCCCTTGAAGTCAATTGAATCCAAATGTAATTATTCTGGTTGAGCGATTCGAGGATTGCCATTGCTAGACTTCCCCTAAGGAAGTCTTGTATATACAAACAGAAAAACCTGCAATACGGATAAAGTCATACTACTCAAAAACAATTTTTGTCACAGACCAAACCCTATGAAATTGCAATCAAAGGGTGTTTTTAAAAAAGCAAGGCTTTGCTGGGAGGAGGGGCATGGCCACTGAGTAGCACAAGGGTGGAGTGCATGGGGAGGGATTTTAATGGGTAACTCCCAGTATGGCTACTGTGGCAGCCGCCTATGGACCGTGGCAGGGTCTTGGCATGCACGCCAGGCTGGCCTTTGAAGTTGACATGTCCTGGTCGTGAGCGCTGGAGAACCAGGCTCCCCAGCATTCATGACCAGTTTCTGTGACTTGCAATGGCCATGCCCCTGCCACCCACAGCGCCTCTGAGTAGGTGCCCCCGTCTGCCGGCATGGGTGGCTGCTCTAGTTCACATGGGCTGGGGATGTGTGGGCACCCACTGCCACACTTTTTTTGGCTTGCTCCACATGGCACACTTCGGATTTTTCCGCAGTGCCCCACGAGTGCCCATGAGTGGATGCTGCGTGGCTTATGGAAGCATGCATCCCCCCACTCCACCTTCAGATGGGCAGTCGGATGAATGGTTACTGGGTGGCCATGCGTGTTAGCAGCTCTTTGGAAAACATGCTCATTGACAACAGGTATGGTCCCAGAGGATTGGAGAAGAAGAACAAACCATGCCTATTTTAAAAAAAGAAAGGGAACAGCCAGAGAATTATAAGCCAGTCAGCCTGACTTCAGTACCCCAAAAGCTAATTGGAATCAATTTTAAAAATAATCAATTTGTGATCATCTTCAGGAAATTTGGGGAGATTGCTAGTAACCAACTGATTTGCTAAGAACAAAATCATACCTAACCTATCTAGTTTCCTTCTTTGACAGGTTAACTGAATTCTCAGGCACAGGGAATGTAGTCAAATATATCTCGACACTAGAAAGGTTTTTTTTGACACAGAAAAGGGGAGGTATGGTAACCATACCTCATAAGAAAGCAGGAGAAATGTGGGCTGGAAGGACTACTATTAGGTGGGTTTACAATTGGCAGAAAAGTTGCACTTAGGGTTGCCACCTTCAGTCATTTTTTACCCAATTTTTGGCCTATACTATGGGAGTGTCAGGTAAGAAACCACCCCAGGTGCCAACACTAGTTGTACTCACAAAACAGCAATTATTGAATCCGGGTCAAGTCTGCGAAGAGGCATTAAGTGGGAGCCTGCAGGGTTCTGTCCTGAGTCCAGTCCCCTTTAATATTTTCCATTAATGATTCTGAAGAGGGATGGGAGAATTTACACACACAAAAACTGGAAGGGGTTGCAAACACTTTGAAAGATCGGTTTAGAACACAACATGATCTAGATAAACTAGGAGGCCTGGATTAGTGGAAACAAAACGAGATTTAACGACAAATACAAAGTATTAAATAGCTAGAACAAAATAAAATACAAATCATAAAAATAGGTGACAAACGGTTGCACAGTAGTACCACAGAGAAGGATTTGGGGGTTAGAGCAGAACCTAAACCAGCAATGCAACACTGTTGCAAAAAATAAGGAAATATCATTTTTGCTGCATCAAGAGAAACATTGTCCAAAGCATCGAAAGTCATGATGCTACTTTATTTGGCGCAAATATGAATTCAGTTGGAGAATGGCATCCAGTTTTGGGCACTCAACTTCAAGAAAGATGGGATTCAGAGGAGAACAGTGCAATTCATACAAAAGGAAAGGTTGAAAGAATGGTCTGCGGGGCTGGGGGAGGACAGGATAGTAGTAGAATTTAAATATCTAAAAGGGATCCCACTAAAAAGGCTGAGAAGAATTACTCTCAACTGCTATATAGGATAGGATAAGGGGAAAGGCTTAAACTGAAGAAAGGTGGTTTTTAGTTAGAGGCCATGAAAAGCTTCTAACCGTAACGTTGTGATCCTCTTTCCTAGTTTGTTTTTTCTTTTTAAAAGAAATGTTAGAGATACAGAATATCCCACCTTGGAACAAGGGGTTGGATTAGATAACACTTGAGCTCACTTCCAAACCCTATGATTTTACATGCTCTGTTTTGATGAAGTGTCACTTGAGAAATACGAACTAATGCCAACACAGATTTTACTTATGCCTTACATTCACTGCTAGCAAAAATGGAAGTCACCATAGTGGTTAACCTTGCAAGACTTGCCCCTTCATAGATTTTAGATGCAACCTACAGCTTCTGGGATGTATTTCTGTATACGTTGCTAACTGTGTGAAGAGGTCTCGTGAGGTCTCCAAGATGTCTGTGAGAAGATGTCCTGTTCTCAGGACCCTCGCCACCAGTTCTCCACCTCTGACTCCCTCCTCAAGCCCCCCTGTCCTACTCCTCCCTTTCTGCTCAGGATCTCGTTTCCTTCTTCACTTCCAAAGATCCGCCTCGACATCACTTCCAGCTGCTCTCCTCTTCCTACTCCCTCCCCCTCCTTCTCTCCTGTCCTCCTTCCCTCCCACCTTCCTTGAGGAAATCTCCTGCCTGCTCTCCTCCTCCAACCCTTCCACTTGCCCCCTTGACCCCATCTCCTCCTGCCACCTGACCTCCATTGCTTCCACTGTCACCCATTCCCTCCTGCATAACATCAACCTCTCCCTCTCTACTGGCACCTTCCCCTCTGCCTTCTACCACGCCACTGTCTCTCATATCCTCAAAGAGTCCACCCTTGACTGCTCGGATTCTTCTAGCTAGTGCTACTGTCCTGTCTCACTCCTTCCTTTTGCTTCCAAGCTTCTTGAACGTGTTGTCTACTCCTGCTGCCTCAACTTCCTCTCCACCTTCCCCCTTGAACCCCTCCAATCTGGCTTCCGTCCCCTTCACTCTACTGAAACTGCTCTCGCTAAGATCATAAACGATCTTCTTGTGGCTAAATCTAATCGCCTCTACTCCATTCCTGTCCTACTTGGTCTCTCTGCTGTCTTCAATACTGTTGACCCCTCACTCTTGCTGGACTCATTTCACTCCCTTGGTTTCCGTGGCTCCATCCTCGACTGGTTCTCCTCCTACCTCTCTGACTGCTCCTCAATGTGTCTCTTGTCAACTCCACCTCCTTTCCCCTCTCAGTCGGTGTTCCCCAAAACTCTGTCCTTGGCCCTCTCCTCTTCTCTATCTACACCCTGTTCCTAGGCAAACTCACTGCCTCCCACGGCTTCCAATATCACCTCTACGTTGATGACACTCTCACTCTCTCAGCTCACTCTCTCAGCTCACTCTCTCAGCTCACCTCACGAGGATCTCTCTACCTGGATGTCTCATCGTCATCTCAACAGGGCTAAAACTGAACTCCTTATCTTCCCCCCTCATCCTTCCTCTCCCTCCTCCCTGTCAATCCTTATCGACGGGGGCACCATCCTTCCCGTCCCCCAAGCCCATAGCTTAGGCTTCATCTTTGTCTCACCCCTTTCTTTTAAACCCTACATCGACTGTTGCCAAATCCTGTCACTTCTCCCTCCATAACACTGCTAAGATTCACCCTTTTCTCTCCATCTCCTCTGCCAAAACCCTTGTTCATTCCCTGGTCATCTCTCACCTCGATTACTGTAATCTCCTTCTCACTGATTTCCCCAGCTCTCCCCTTATCTCCATCCAAAACTCTGCTGCCAGGGTCATCCACCTCGCCCGTCGCTTCGACCACGTGCAGCCCCTCCTCTCCTTTCTAGCCCCCCCTTTCTGAATGAATCCTGCACAAGCTCCTAGTCTTCACCTATAAAGCTCTTCACAACCTTGCTCCCCCTTACCTCTCTGTGCTAATTTCCCTCCATACTTGAGTCTGTGAACTCCGCTCCTCCTCTGTCCCCTCTCTCGCCCTCCCACGCTTCCCCTGCTCCCCTAACCACCTCCGTCTCTTCTCCCTAGCTGCCCCACATGCCTGGAACTCCCTCCCTCCCCACATCCACCTTACGCCCTCCCTTCGTACCTTCAAATCTCTCCTCAAGACCCACCTCTTCCGCTCTGCCCTCAACTCCTCGCTCCCCTCTGCTAACTCCTGCCGATACCTTCTATCCAGTACAATCTGTTACCTGAGGTCTGTGTACTCATATCCTCACCACACGGACCAGTCAGCCATCATGCTCAATGTAACTTAAGCCAAGCACGCAAACCCAAGACTTCATATCTTCATGAATGTTACACCCCTTGTCTACCCCCGCCTCTCGTCTCTCAGATTGTAAGCCCGAAGGCAGGGACCGTGTCTATTCCATTACTTTGTAAAGCATCAGGTATATTTCTGGTGCTATATAAAATGCTTGCTAATAAAATAATAATAATGTCTATATTCTATCATGTTCTGTAGGATATCAATAGAGTGGATAAGTTCTGCTTTGGAGATCCACTAGCCCACATTTCTAAAGAGGTCAGTGTTTTCAAACTGTAATGCTATGCCTCCTAAAGGTAGGTTTAGAATCCTATATATTATAGGAAAGTGAACCAATGTTTAAAAGGTGCCAAGCCGCTACCACTCTCACTGGATTTCAGAAGGACCAAGGCAAATCGCAATACTGGCTGAAGTCCTGAAACGTTTCAGAAATGCTCGCCAGTGGTTCCAGGATTATTGTTTATGGGGCTATGGGGGGGGGGGGCAATCCCAACAGCCCATGTACGCCGCCCGCAGGCGCTGTACTCAGGTGAGAACACTCACATACAGGTGCGCATGCATGCACACACAGCACAGCCCTGGGTGGCTGTGCTGTGTGCATGACATGCATGAGCACCTGAGAACGTGCGTTCTTGTTGCCTGAGCACAGCACTTGCGGGCGGCATACATGGGCCGTTGGATTGCACCTAAAGTATCTAAAATGTTGGTAGTTGCCAATTTTGTCATGCTCAGGTGTTAGGAAACCATATTTAGATATGAATGGGGACTTAAAATGTGGATGCCTAAATTTAGACTTTTAGTTTTGACTGTGGGCAATTATTTGGGACTTCCAATACGGAGCTGCTCTTTTATTTACCAAAAAGGTAACACTTGGAAACCAATATCAAGGTAATGATATACATGTTTCTTGCATGTTGCACAAGTTCCACGGATACTTTGTAAATAAGCCTCATGTTTCATGTTAGCCGGTGTATGGATTTCAAGGAAAAGGTGTTTACGATTTTATTACCCAATATGGCTTACTCTGGAAAGACAACAGAAAAAGACAGACATCTAAAGACGTTCATCGAGACACCCCTCCTTAAGCACCCCCATTCACCAACTTCTATGTGGCACTCAGAGCTTGTGCGAATTTTCAAAGTGACCCATGGGAGAAAAAAGGCTTCCCGCCCCACCTTTAAAGTATTTATTTTTTTAATTGTGCAAGATGCATTCCCAGAATGGAGAAGATACCAAAACACCATGTAACAGGCAGATACAGTAGCTGCCAACACTTAGTGCTTAAAAAGGAAATAAGTACTGTATGTAAGTGACAGGCTACGGGTGGGGGGGAAGCATGGCTAACAGTTTAAGGACACACAGACAGACCCTGAAATTCACAAATACTCAATATAATTTAGGAGAATACATTAGAACTTGCTATAGATGGACAAGCACTCACAATTTCTGCAGAAGTGGCCAAATCCTTCTACTGAATTGCAATTGTCGGCCCCTAATGTAAAATTACAGGAAAGTAGCAACTCTGGACATAGGGATGATTTCCCTAGTCACAGACTTTATTTAGCTCATTAAGTCCCAATCCTGACACATACTTGCATGCCTCTAACTGCACTGAAATCGATGAGACTACACTGACATCAGTATCTTGCATTTTAGACCCAAAATGAAATTTCACCAATCTGGTCATTGGAACATGATCAGCAATTTACTACAGATACACCTTGCATGTAAATTTTGTGTTTACCCCCTCAAAAAAAAAAAAAAAAAACACCAAAAAAACAAAACCCCTACTCCCTCCCAAATCATAGGTTTATAAAATAAACGGTGATAGGAGCTATCCCAGTAAATCGACCTAGGACATTACTCCCCCCACCCACTTACTGAATCATGGTCTCCGAAGTAACTTGCTTTGAAACCAAACTCAATGCACACAGGACTGTTGTAGGTCTAGATCATTTAAAGCCTGCAGTAGCAAGTAAGAGCATCTGAATCTATTTGCATATTTCTCTTCCAGTTGCACCCAGAAGCCCTGGCCACGGATATACAACGGACACCTCATTCATGTTCATTACCATTTTTTGTGTTCTTTTCAAAAATCTTGTTCGCTGGGGTGGGGGTGTTCATTGCCCCACCCCATCATTTCCATGCATTCTTTATTTCAATTTATTAAAAAGAAAAAATATTTTTAAAAAAAAAATCAAAAAAAAAAATCAGTGCATGAACAGTGCCAGGGCCATTCTGCACATGTGACCCTTTTCCTAAATGGCACCAGCAGCATCACTGCCACTTTAGAAGAGAGCAGCCAGCCTGTGCCTGTGCAAAATGGCATCAGGCATGCACAGACCAGCTGTCCTTTTTCAAGATGATGCCAATGCTGCTGGCACCACTTTGACCACCACATTCTGTACATGGGTGGCCCTTTTCCATTGTGCACGTGGTTTTTTTAATTTTATTTTCTTATATTAAAAGTTAGGATCTACAACAATGAAAGCAAACAGTTGTCATTTGCGTCATTACCTTAAGCTCCAAAAATGATTGGGGCTTCATTCATTCTTGGAGCTAAGCAAACACAAAACTGAAGTACCTAGCACAGCAAAGAGGATTCCTCATTTGAACAACTTGTTGCTTTTTCCTCTGAACAATATACCTGAGAGTCAGGGGAGATGGGAATAGTTGCATGCAACAAGGTGGGATTCTCATGAACACCAGTATGACCTACCGTTCAAGACCCACTGGTTTTCAGTAGGCTCCTATTTGGAGTTTGCTTGTACGTGCACATCATGTTTCCTGAATTGCATCTTGGCTAAAATAGGTTGCCTACATGTAAAAGAAAATCAACCAGGCTGCTACATAAATAATAGCTTCGCAACAGAACCTTATTTATGCTATTTCTAATGTTCTGTGCAACATTATTGTGGAATTCCTTTATAACAATAATATTTTAAAGTGATGAAAATTAAGACTCTGGGCATAGACATTAACTTAGCATGGAGTGCTCCCAGTCAGCAAAATGTCTCTCTGCAGGTCCATTATGTCACAGCAACAGCACGTTCCAAGGCAAATTAGGTCGTCATTATAGCAAAAAGGCAGCATTACAAGCAGACTTAAGGCTCCGTCAGTCATAGGAAAGGAAAAGAAACTCAAATGTCATCTAGTCCAATCCTCTGCCCTAAGATTAGCTATACCAAAACCATCTGTGCCAGATGTTTACCCAGAGATTTCACAACTTGTTCTATTGCCCAACTAATCTTTTTAGGAAGTTTTCCATAGTATTTAACCTAGATCTGCCTCCCTGAAACAATCCCAACAGCAAACGCTCTGCCTCTTCATTGTAGCAGCCTTTTAAGCACTTGAAAAGCATTACTGTGCCCATCTCACTGCCCCAAAGGTGGTTTCTTCTCCAAGCTACCAATACTCAGCCCCTTTAACCTTCCCTTCTGTTACCAAGTGAGAGCGGGAGGTGCTGGGTATGCGATATGGTACGATAAATGGTAGAAGCAAGACCTATAGGATTAACCCATAAATTGGAAAGGAGCCTTATAGCAGAAGGCTGTGGGGTCATTTGGCTGACGTTCACTACCCTATTCTACAGTATCAGTGCAAGACAGGTGGAGTTAGTTTTGTTTCACAAATGTTAACATTTTCTGCATGACCAAACCTCACATCAAAAAGTTACAGCCCTGCACTATCACTCGTTCGTTTAGCACTGTACCTCAACGGAAACCTCAGTGATGTGAAGGAGGAACAACTTCCCTAAGCACACTGAATTCATCATCATACGTGCCTATGTGCGGATGTAAGAGCATCAGAAGCTGCTATTAAGGTTGGATGCTAGGTAAGAGTTTGATGATGTGGGGATATAGGTTGTTTTTCTTTGAAAGGTAGGGATCAAGGCCGCAAAAGTACGAGAGGAGACCCTTGGACATCCCAGCTCAACCTAGCCCATGACAGTCCTAGCCCAAAGCTATCACTGGTAGGGCCAGCCTTAAAATTTGTTGGGCCCAGAGCAAAGATAAATTGCAGGGCCCCTGGTGACCCCACTCTCTTCCCTCAGGGGCATGCCAAGGCCTGTGGGACCCTAGAGGTGGCCATGTTTGGGGCCTCGCTGGAAGAGAATCGGGCCCCTGTATTTTTCCCTGGTGAAATTGGGGGCCACTGCAGGGCTCGAAGAAAAATATATTTTTAAAAAAGAGAGTAGGGCACAGGGCAGTCTTTCTGCTCCGCCCTTCTTCAATAAGGCTAGTCCTGCCAGCTGGGCTCCAATTCTGCCCCTTGCAGAGCATGGGGACATGGCTGCTTGCAAAGGATGGGGCCACTCATGGCTGGTAAGCCCAGCCTAGCACAACACCCCCCCCTGTCACCAGCAGTTTCAGTCAGGCCACAGCTCTATGCTGGAATATATTATCTACAGCACTGTAGGGAATACAAAAATGCCAGAGAATGCAGGAGTCTATCACCTTAACTGATTATTCCTTTGCTGTAAAACATTTCAGTTGGTTGTGTGCGTGCCGCTTGATACAGCCTTAACTCCCACTAAAGGCAGGTTGTGTGCTAAGTATATACACTCTTTATAATCTTGGAACAAAAATGTTTGTCAATTAATTCCTTGTATTAAGATGTAGGGGCAGAAGAAAGAACAGTTTTATTAAACCCCACATTTGTATGCACCAGCATCATATGCAGTAATTAAATATAGGTCGACATTTCCCCTGGAGTTTTTGCCTTTTAGTTCAAATAGACTACTGTAAATTTTGCTCTGCCTGTTAACAAATATATAAACAGAATACTCCCCGATCAGAAGCCTTGCACCAGTTTACAATAGTAAGGCTTGATAGTTATACCAAGTTGCCTGCAATAAGATTGTTCTAATCAATATACATTTTCTGCAAAAACTGCATCTGCTCTGTGTATTTTAAGAACTACCAAGAAGTAAATTTAAAACGGTAGCAGTACTAGATTACAAATACTGACTATACAGGGTCCACACTTGGGAACTTGAATGGTAGGAGGATGTGCACCTACCACGCTATGCACTCTCATCTCCCATACCCCAAAGCAGGGGCAAAATTGCAGCAAGATAGCAGCACATTTGTCCACACACAAGACAGACAGCAGGAAGTAGGCTTATGGATGGCACAGCAACCTCACATTCCCCAGTCCCACAAATTTCCTGTTGTAGACCTAGGACAGGTCTAGTATGTTGACCTGTCTTCAAGCACGGCCAACTGAAGCAATTCTAAAGATGCCTACACTAACCGTCTCCACAGAACATGTGTATTATCCCTTCTTAATTTATATACTAATTTACATGTCAAACATTATGTAACTGCTAATTACCTTTCATTTACCAGGTTTCAGCAGCCAGAGTGTGTAAAAATCAAATGCATAGCAAATGGCAATAGAGAACGAAACCTGCGACTAAGAGAAGATTGGGGTGGCTTTAGAGAAACAGCAGCAAAGGAAAATTCCACTGCTTTGCAAGCAGTCATTTAGATCTAAGAAGCCATTAGTACTCTTCAGGTAGGAAACAGTTCGTTTTCTCCTCGTGCGTAGAATATCTCATCTGCGGTGACCCCGGGGGGGGGGGGGGGGGTTAACCCCCCCAGGGATCAGGTCTGTGCATTCCCTCCCGCAGCCAGAATATGTGCGCGGGGGGGGGGGGGGGGGGGGGGGGGCAAGGGACACATAGAAAAAAACACCTACCCCATGCAATTTTAAGCAAGCATTTTATACTATGCTGAAAAAGCTGGTCTAGTTAATGAAAGAAAAGAAACACTACTGGTATTTAGACCATAACCAATCACAGACAGACAAATATTTTTTTTAATGAATAACACCCCCTGTGTTGATTTGTTTTATTCAGTTTTATTGTTTATTTAATACTATTGGTTTATAAGCCGCCACGAGATGCCATGTCAGGAGGGACAAGGTATTAAGTTTGTATAAATAAATAAATACCTATGATCAGAATTGTAACATAGCATATAAGAGTTCTCTTGCATGTAAAGTCAACATAAGAAGCCAGCATAGGGTTATATACTTATCAGTACAGGTTTACCTGCAGTCCTCTGCACCAGTCATTAATTATAAGATGTTGTGACACAGATCAGAATTATCACCTACATGCACCGCAGGTAGGATCATAGCTTGTTTTGTATCTTTAAGTCATCCTTACAACAGGGTAGCTTTTGAAGCATATGTTCTGTTCATTTCATTCACCTAATCACCTACAAGGGCTTGCTTATGTGTTGTGTAAACCTTTCCTGGTGTCTAGTTCCACTGCAATCAGAAGGTAGCCAATAAGCAGTCACTGTCAAAGCCAACAAAATAGTAGCTAGTCAGCAGACAGTTGCCAGGAAAAGGGCATGGAAGTTTAAATGGGATTCTTTTTACCCTGTGCAAGCCTTGCAGTGACACAGATGTTTTTGAGTTGCATACATCTCAGTGAGCTCCTTTGAATCATTATGTTCGTACACCGTCGATTAAATAAATAAAAGAATTCAATCAGCAGGCCAGGCTCCTAAAAACAGAATTGGATTACAGAACTATATCCTTTCCACCTAGGGTACACCCTAATGGCATAACAATGAGCAACCATTTAAAAATGGCTCAGGCCAAAACTAAAGCAAATATAACTGATGGGTAAAAGCCAGTTCATCTTGGATGTTATGCAACCTGCGTAAAGCAATGGGCATTTTTTGTTTGTTTGTCCCAGAGCAAGTCCTCAAGCTAAGCTACTTGAGAAAATCACTTTTAAAAAAAGGTGCATTTTGTAATTCTAGAGTACCATTAATATAATGGATTTCCATCCTTATCACCATTCCTGCCCACCTCTCACCAAGATTTGATTTTTTTCTTTGTACACAAGTGTACCTCCTGGAGTTTAAATACAAGACAACACGTTGTACAAAATAGATGCCCAGATACATCTTGCAGGACACTGGCTCTTTATCAAAAGATAATGGGTCACAGGCCACGCACACACTCCATGCATTGACAAGCTGTGTTTTACCTCATCTCTTCTCACCTACCTCCATCCCACACCACTAGACGTTGAACCCTGGAAAAATTGCATTAAAGTACTAAGTTTGCTTTCTTCCCATGGGAGCATCACCAGATTAGTCTTCAAGGGGTGTGTGCCCTGTCTCCTCCTCCTTATCCATGTCCCCAAAACCCTCAGCACATGTTCCCCATCTCTCCCACTCACCACCCCCTCAATGCACTGTTTACATCCTGGAGGAGTGAGGGGTGTGGTATGGCAGCAAGGATAGGGAGCAGGCCAACTGAGAAAAAAATGGGGCCGTGGAACATCCTGGAAATTAGAGGCCATCATACTGGTACTTTATACATATTTTTTACAATTTTTATTTTAACCTACTTTTCTTGAAGCTCTGTGGGAGCCCTCTGAGCTTCCTACAACTGTATCCCTATTCATCCCCATCAGAATTTCAAGAACCTAAAGATGGTTCTTGAAAAGAGCTTTGGCTCCTAGATTATTCCATCTCAGTTGGGTCCATACAATCAGTCCCAGCCCTAAAATCTCAGGGAAAGGTTAACAGACATTAGATAAGGCAAAGGTCACATTCCCTCCTCCCCCATCCCTTCAGAAACAGGGCAGGTAGGGGACAGTGCAGGAATGTCTCTGATAGGGCATCTATTGTTAGAGTATTATAGCCTTGGGATAAATACAGGCAGCTGCATAAAGAGGAGCTTGTCAGACAGATGCGAGTAGCCACGGCAGGGGGTGTGGTGGAGGCTGTTACAACAGACCCAGCTATTTACTGGAAAGAGCTAGTGGGAAAGGAGAGGGGCTCCCCAAATGAGCGGCTCCCCTCCACCCCACCCCCCAGCTCACCTGAGAAAGGAACGCGGAGCACGGGGCGGCGGGAGTGACAGGAAAAGTAGCATCTCTTTGTGCTACAGTCCAGCATCCTGCCCCTACCCCGGGCTCCCCAGTCTCCTCCTGCCCGGGGGGGAACCCGGCAGCTGTGCTGCTGCTGCATGTCAACTCACCGTAGATCATGGCCAGGCCGGTCTCATGGAGGAAGCGTACCCGGCGGTGTTTAAAGAGCCAGATAGTGAGGATGGTGAGAGTGAGCAGCAGGATGAATGTCAGGAGGCTCACACTGTCCTGCCGGTGACTCTCCTCCGCTTCCTTCTCGGTGGCGATCTCCTCCAGGGCGCTGCTGCTCCGCTCCCCTGCCCGCAGCCCCCTGGTTTGCAGCAAGAGCAGCAGCAGCAGGCATTGCTCGAGGAGCTCCATGCCTGGAAGCGGAATCCTCCCTGCAGCAACAGCCGCCGCCAGCGCCTCCTCCTGCACCTGCCCGCAGCGGCCGTGCCCCTCTGTCGGTGCAGTCCCCAAGCTCCCTAGCTGCTGCCGCTGCTGCTGCCGCCGCCTGCACTCTCAACTGCCGAGCAGGAAGCAGCTCCAGTGCGCAGGAGCCGCAAACTCCCCCCCAGCCGGCAGCCTCCCTGTCTGCCAGGCTGCCTCTTAAAGGCGCAGGCCAACCGCGCAAAGCCCCCAGTGGAGTGGATGGCACAGTCCCCGGGCTGGGTGGGAGGAAGCGCTCAGCTCTGACATGCGGCGGGGGCTTTCCGCTCCCAGGAGGTGAAGCTCTTCAGAGGCCGAGCCACGCTGCAGTGGGCAGAGTCGGAGCTGACGCTTGCCTTGCTTTTTCTCCTCGTGTTGGAAGGTCTCTGGAGAGCGTCTCCGAGCATCCGCACGCAGATTGCACAATGCGCAGGGGGTTGTGCAGCGCGGCAGCCGCCGGGTTTTGTGTATTCGTTTACCGGCGCCATGTCCCAAATCCAGCCAGGCCACATCATCTTCATCAGTTGCGCCGTACTGATAAGCTAAATATTAAACTGATCGGTTGAATTTGTAATCCTGGCTTTCTGGAAAATATGGCCACCCTAGTAGCAGTAACTGACATTCTCCCAACCCCAAAGAGCAGGTTCTCACTCTCGGTGAAATTCTAAACCTACCAAAGTCAATGACAAAACTCCCATTGGTGTCAACGGGTTAGAATTATCTTCCCTGCCACGCTGTTTCATACAAGACTTGTCTGCACTAGCAGAGCTACATTGGCTTAGGCTTAGCCCAAACGTGGCTAGATATGCAAAATTTAAAGAAAATTCAAGTTATGGGGCTGCATTGGCTCAATCCTGCAGTCTGTATTTCCCATGTGTTTTTTATAATGAGCATATCTGGCCACCCTAGGTTTCACTGACATAAATGAGATTTTATTTGGGGGAGGGGCGAGGATTGCACCTTTTGACTGCAACTTTAAAAAAGAAAATAAAAACCCAAACAACAAAACACCCTACTTATTCCATAGTAGCCCATTTGAATTGAGTTGGACTACTCAGGGGATAATTGGTTTCAGAATTATGGCATTAGAAAACACAGGCTCCATCTACAAAAACACACACACACACACCCAACTTTCTTCCTAATGTGGTCATGGCCTTTGCTCTGCTGTTCAGTCCTCAAGCATATACAAGCTTTCTACCACTAGGAAAGCATTTATGTAGGTATAACAGCAATGTCCACAAGACTGCAGCCGTAGTAGTGTAAGCCCCAGTCTTACAAACACTGTATTAATAATAATAAATAATCTTTAGTTTTATATAGCACCCCCCCTGCCATGGCACTCAGAGTGCTTTACATACAACAATTTAACACAACTTTTAATCCTCACACCAACCCTGTGAGGTATGTTAGGCTGAGAGAATAATGCAACTGACTCAAGGTCACGAAGTGATATTCTGGCTAAGGCAAGATTAAAACCAGGATCCCCCCCCCTTCTACCCACTCCAAGTACTGCACACTTAGCCATTACAACACACTGGCTCCTTAACACTGGTTAGTACACATATACTAACATAAATGTCATGGCGATCCATTGACACTTGATATGTACATATATGTAGATAGATATTTTCAGGATTAAGAGTTTAGCAGAGCAGTCCTGACAGCTAACTCACATGCTAGTAGTAGTAGTACCTTTCTTCCAGTTAGCTTTGCTAGCTTTTACTTATACTAACATAAAGTTGTAGTATTTATAAACAATTACTACATTCCTTCAAAGGCTTACCCCTGTAATGTTAGAATATGCATGGGACTATTTTTGTGGATCAGTGTTATGCCAAAGGAATCCAAGTCCAAATTACTGTTTTTACTTACACTCATTTCTATTATTTTAGGAATACAGTTTTTATTAATATCAATATTGGAAAAACATTGTAAGACCTAAAATGTGGGCCTAAACTACCCGACAGTAACTTTAAATATTTTCTTGCTGTCACAATCCACAGTAATAAATGACACACGCTCCAACGGGTTTTGGTAACACACTTTCCAACGGTGGATTTGAATCTGAATGCATGGTGCCTCAAAGAAGACAGTGGAGATGTAGCTTCTCTTCCTCTCACTTTCTATACCAGGCTGCAGAACATCTCTTACAGTGCAGGGACAAGACCTCTTCTGCAGCTCAGCTTGCACTCATTTAAAAAAAGTTTCCAGCTGTTATAGTTACCAAGAAAAGCTTAAATGGCTTGACCACCAAGTCCCTTAAATATTCTGAGTAAAGAACAAATACAAAGACACCCACATGAGCTTTTTCTATTATGCATGATTTTTAGGCTTATTTAAACATTCTGGGGACTGACTCGTGGTTTTTTAACATTTGGAGTTGGTAATATTGTACAAGTGAGTCCATATTCTTTTGTACAGTACTCCCATTTGATCCAACAGGCTTTTTTCTCTATACATACCAGGCTGGAGAAGCAGGGTTTTTCTTTCCCATTAACTTTCCTTTTGTAAATAAGGGGCACAGATTTCATATGCCCAGGGGAGCAAAGGGATTACATGTGTACAAGTTGCACACCAAGTGTTGTGTTAGACTTAAGTGAGTGCCAAATCGTCATTTTCAGTGGGTGGCGTTGTTGTGCAGCGTCACCACAATCAATGAGCAGCTGTCTGTAATATGAGAGCACCAATGTGTACCTGATACATATTTATGAATAGTCAGACCCTTCTTAGGTGATGACCAGGCAGAGGTCTGGAGGGTAGCACTGCATGTGCAAGTGAGAGTGAGCAATGGGCAGGGATTCTTCTTCTTGTGACTGAGGATTTGGCACCCACTTAGCATGGTAATTCAGCATTCATCTTATGCACACACAACCCCACTGCACACCTGGATGAATGAGGAATGTGTCCATTGTTTCTGAGGGGCCCACAGTGGGTGATAGACACACATACTTTTTCTCCTTCCTAACAATGGATAAGAAATACGTAAGGAGAGAGGAAACTAGCATTTTACAAGCACACACACATATGCACACAAATAGAGTAGAAAGGAATTATTTTTTTAAAAGCACATTCCAATAAATGTTTCATTTCTTTTTTTCTACAAAAAACAAAGCAAACAAAAATTACAGATGCTACTAGGAGCAAGGACTAAAAGACACAAGAGAAACAGGCCCTTTTTACACAAGATGCCCCCACGCATGCACACATGGGTGCCTGCATGTGTATGCATGGGGGAGTCCCGTGTAAACACTGCGGTGGGTGTGCGGGGGTGCATGCACACTCCCATCTCCACCTATCCCCCATGTATGGAGCAACCGACAAAAAAGGTGGTTGCTCTGTGCATGAGGGACAGGTGGAGATGGGTGTGTGCCTGTGTAACCCCCACCCACGCGCCACCCCTGCACCGTGGCGCACACCCCTCCCCCCTCCCCTGCACCCATTTGAAAAGGGCCATAGATATGGAGTTAAAGTTTAACTTTAGGGCTTTACAGGAAACAAAACAAATAAATTCAACTCATTATTTATATATGATGTTTTTCTGTCTCCCAAAAGTGACAAACAGGAGGCCTCCATCCTGCTTCCTGTGAGATGTAGCTAGTCCTCCTGGCAAGTGTTCACCTCTGACCGTAAGTAAAGTTCCTTTTCCCTTCTTATTGTAATAGTAGTTATTACCTACAGTATCTGAATGTCTTGTTCACATAGTCAAGGGCCATGATCCATAAACCGCTTCCTCTAGAGCAGCCCCACTGAAGCCCTTTTCTTATTAATTTAGAATGATTTTATTATTAACATTCTTATTAATTCAGATTATAATTCTCAATAGGTTGATGCCAATGGTGATTTTGTACTAAAAACTTAGAAGTCGACTATGAATGTAATCCTCCACCCATTGATTTTAATGGTGGAGGATTGTTTTTAAGCGAGATGCATCCACGCATGGCCCCCATCAACCACGTGTCCAACTGCTCGTGTGAAGGTGGTGCATGGGGGAGCACGCTCCCGTGAACCATGCACCCGTCACACCTGGCCATGCACAGAGCACCCCTGAAAAATCAGGCGTGCTCTCTGTGGGGCCAGCCACATGTCAGCGGCTGCCTTCCTGGCCGGGATAGCCACTTTGAGAGCCGCCTGTGTGAACCCCACCCCATGCACTCCACGTGTGGGGGCGCCCCACGACCAGGCCACTCAGTGGTCACAGACCACGTCCCACCCCACCTTGCTTGTGTAAAAACACATGCACCTTCTTTAGTTACAAGTTTTATCAGCTATATCAGAGGAACCCAGATCCTTTGCTGCTTTTGTGGAGCCTTTTGTCTATGTGTTAATTTTGCTACTCTACCTTAAAAATGTAAAGATGCTCTAAAGATATGGCTCCTACTGCTTTTATTTTCAGTTCTCCATGTTCGGCCATTATCCTATCAGATATTGTTACGAATTAATAATTTCTATAAATTAATAGGGATCGATGATCTCGTTTAGTCTAGGACTCACAACCACACCATGAATAAGGTACAACACAATTTTATTGGTGGACTGGAAAGGTCCAGAGAACCAAGCTTGGTAGTTTTACAAACTGTTCCCACACCCATGCTAAACTATACCCATCTGTAACATTTGCCTTACGTGTCCAGGACCCTTGGAGTTGTATTCTGAAGGGTCCAAGAGGGAGACAGGGAGGGGGCCCATGCTGGCTGGCTGGGAAGAGCTGCTAGTGAGCGATGAAGTGTGTGCATGGTCAGGAAGGGAACTGAAACCATGGAACTCACAAGAAGTGTGGAACCGAGCCTTCAGTCCAATTTGCTATGAGTCAAGTCTCTTCTTTTATAGGATTTTGAGACCCTCCGTTCTTAGTAGGCTGATGGGTCAGTTCCTGGTTGGTTAGGAGCTTCATGGAGATACCAGAGGGAAAGGAGGGTGTCCCATGGCTGGGGAAGAGGATCCACTTGCATCGTGCTCCTGCCCTCAGGGGTGCCTTAACGATGGTGCTTGGCCTAAAGTCAGGATGTTTAGTCATCAGGCTGGTGTTAAGCAGTTAGTCTTTTTGTGAGATCCTTCTGGTATCTGCTACTTCTGTTTAGCATTAGGGTTTTGTTTACCTGTTCCAGTGTTTGTGGTTGGAACATCTGAGTTAACATCTGCTTAGAGAGGCCCTTCTGATTTCCTGAGAGAAAGAGCCTTTTCATTCCTGGGGCCCTGATTCAGTAAGGCTGGCATATTGAGTTTTTAAAACGAAATATTAAATATTTCCTATCAAATCTAATCCTAACAATATATTTTGACGAGGTTAGCTGGAAAGGTACTTTATATGATAAGAGATATTTATTATAGGAAACTTTCTAAATTTAAACTGAGGATGCAGTTTGAAGTCAATGGGAGTTTATAGATTTGCACCCTAAAATGTCTTTCTTCTACCCTGTTTCCACAATATATCTCTCCCAACTAATAAAATATTTGCAATGTCACCACTAGCAAGACCATTAAATCAGGCATCATGCAGTCATATCTTAAATCATAATCTTGTACAGAATTCATTTAACCATTAACAAAGGCCTTTACACTGACAATTTTAAATTTTGGCTTATAAAACACTTAACATATTTATACAGACGCATTTTAAATATGAAGCATTGTGCAGACTCTTGAACAGGCTTAACTCTCCAGTCCAGTTAGTTATTTGAGATTATCAGTAAATATTTGATCGCCCACCAGTAAAATTGTTTAGAAAGACAGGGCCTTTATTTGCCAACTTGTTAAAGATCAAGGAGAGTAGTTCATTACAACCTGTTCCCTCGAATTTACATTAACAATTACAGATTGGCTTCACCAGTATTTCTGACATAAAAACACATGTTTATGTTCATATTGTTTGTAAAGCTAAATATTAATCTTTAAATACCTAGTCTTCAAGTCTTATTCCAGGGCTTGAGTTTACAGCAAGTGCTGCCAATGCAACACAATGCTAGGGCTGCTTATGTATGTATGTATGTATGTATGTATGTGTTTGTTTGTTTGTTTATTTATTGTCTTCAATTTATACCCCGCCCCTCTCGTACACAGACGACTCAGGGCGGTGAACAGAAATGCAATGAAAACAACAATACATTATAAAAAATATAAATATAAACATACATGTAAATACAATAATCGTAAAATCCAAAGCAGCAGTGTAAAAGCTAACCCCGATCTGCAACAAACCCCAACCTCCAAATCCCACTTAACCCATCCCTCCCTCTCCCTCCCCACCACCAAATGCCTGATGGAAGAGTCAGGTCTTACAATTTCGTTGGAAGGCCAGGAGATCCGGGCTGAGGCAGACCTCCACCAGGAGGGCATTCCACAGCGATGGTGCGGCTGTCGAGAATGCCCACCCGTCAATCCAAATCCGCTGATAATGCAGGACCTCCAGGAGGGTACTCCCAGACAACCACAGAGGCTGCCCTTGATCCCAGGGGATGAAGCAATCTTTCAGGTAAGCAGGGTCCAAGCCATGAAGGGTTTTGAAAGTTAAAATCAGCACCTTGAATTGGGCCCGGAAGACAATAGGCAGCCAGTGTAATGCTCGTAGCACTGATTGGATGTGTTCCAAGCGGCCCGTCCCAGTAAGGAGACGGACCACTGGATTTTGCACCAGCTGCAGCTTCTGAACCATCACCATGAGCAGCCCCACATAGAGCGCATTGCAATAGTCCAGTCTGGATAACTGGATAACTGTGGTGAGGTCAGCGTCTGACACATATGGGTGGAGCCTCTTCACCAGATGTAATTGGCAAAAGGCGCCCCTGGCCACAGCCAACACCTGGCAATCCAGGTGCAGCTGCGAGTTCAGGAGCACTCCCAGACTCTGCACAAATGGAACCAATGAAGGGTGGACATCTCCAATAATGGGGGTGTTTCCCTCTCCCAGATCAGCAACTTCCCCCACCAGCATCACTTCTGCCTTGTCAGGATTTAGTTTCAATCGACTCAACCTCATCCAGTTTCCCACAGCAGCCGGGCACCGGGACAGCAGGGAGACAGCAGGGCCTGGGTTGGCTGAAAAAGTTAGGTACAGCTGGGTGTCATCAGCATATTGGTGACAACAAACCCCCAGCTGCACACAACCTCCCCAAGCAGCTTAATATACACATTGAACAAGATTGGGAACAGAATGGAACCCTGCGGGAGCCCGCACAAGAGGTCCCCAGGGAATGATGTACAGTCACCTAATACCACCCGCTGAGATCTATCCACCAGGTAGGAACAGAACCATTGCAAAACAGTCTCATCCATCTCGGCGAGGCCCCTCACAGGAGAATCACCAGTATCTCATGGTTTATGGTATCAGAAGCCACTGACAGAGCTAGTAGAACCAGTAGGGTCATATGACTGCTATCTAGCTCTACTAGGAAGTCGTCGACCACCTTCTCCATACCATAACCCGATCGAAAGCCTGACTGCTTGGGATCAAGAAAACCAATACTATCCAGATGTACCTGGAACTGACGGGGCACCACCCGTTCAATAATCTCTAAAAATAAACAAATAAAGTCAGTACTTCACTGACTTGTAAAGGAGGAGTATGTGTTTTGCTGGCTTCCAACTTTGCAGCACCACCAGCACAAACCTCCAGCGCAGTGGGGAGCTGGGAGCCAGGTGGGCTCACTCTCTTTGTTGAGGGCCCAGCTGCTCCAGCACCAAGAGAGATCTACCTGCTGAGGCAGCTCCAGCCGACAAAGAGCCAGGCGCCAGGGTGGGGATTCCCTAGAGGTCCAGGTCAGACTATCTCCCCCTCCCTGTGGCAGAGGGAGGGGGCAGGGCCAGGGCCACGGATTCCCTCCTGCTATGACCCAGCGGGAAGGGGGAAAGAGGATTTAGGCAGCATGCCTTCCGACAGTGCCACAGGCCGCACGCCAAAGAGCCACTACTAATGGGTCCTTTGGTAGGGCCCTTCAACGGGGGTCGAGTGTCCCGGGGGGGGGGGATTGATCTGAATGTTAGGATTTTAGTAGATCTAAGGGTCTTATGTGTGGTTGGTGGGTTGTGTGGCGCTTTTGGTTGGGTTGGGTGGTTCTTCGGGGAGGGGTGTTGTTTGTTTGCGGGTTGGTTAATAGGGATGTTTCTCTCCCCCAGTGAGAGTGGGGGGAGGGACTGGGTTGAGGAGGGGGAAGGGATTTTTGTGTGTCCCCTGGTGGGAGGGGGGACATGGGGGAGGTGGAGGGCTGGCCCCCAGTGAGAGAGGGGGTTGAGTTGGGTGGGGATCTCCCTTGCCGTCTAGGCGGAGCAGCCAAGAGGGGGGGCTGGAGTATGGACCAGCTAGTGGGAGGGCTTCAGCCATTGGGGTCATGATGGGCCAGGGGAAATATGGTCTTTTGGGGGGGCCGGTGCAGTCCGCGAGGCGGGATAGATATTTGAGATCTGTCCCACTCAGTGCCCTCCATGCAGGTGGTGACAATGTTCGTGATAAAGGGGTCCCTGGCCTAAAACTGATGCTGCTGAATGCGAGGTCAGTAGCTAATAAACTAGCTACGGTCCGGGAGTTAATCCTGGACTGTGCAGCTGACCTCATGTGTATTATGGAGACCTGGATGGATGCAGAGTCGGGCCCTATTTTGGCTGACCTGGTTCCAACTGCGTACTCTGTGCAGCATCAGCCACAGCTGGAGGAAAGGGGTGGGGGAGGTGGCAGTGTAGCCAATGATTTTTAAGGAGTCGTGGTCCATTAGGAGGTATCCGGTGCAACTGGTGGTGGGTATGCAGGGCCTCCATCTTGTGGTCGATTTGGCATGAGACAGATTGGGGGTGCTGCTGGTATACAATGCACCTGTATGGCAGCATCCCTACGCGCCCTGGGGGAGCTGGTGCCGGAGGTGGTCTTGCAATCCCCAAGGACATTGGTCCTGGGGGATCTCAATATTAACACCGACACCAATCTTGGAGGCGCAGAGTGTGAGTTCATGGCCACCATGGACCTGTCCCAAGTACTTACTGTCAGGGGATGGGGCAGAAGGGGGCGCTGTCCTTTGGAGGGAATACCCAAAAAGGACTACACTGTGCAGGGTTGTGGGGTCAAAGGAACAGAAAGGAGCGATGATGCGACATAAGCAGGTAGAAGGGGGAAACGGGTAGAGGGGTGCCACAAGGAAACCTCTCAGCTGTTCTCCACTCTCCTGGAGACTGAATACTCAGCACAAGTACCAGGCACGCTGGCCTATGAAGGTGGATGGCTCATCATCGAGGTCAATAGGGAAGGGTTGGGGAGCCAGGAAAACAACAAGGACCTAGAAGCAAGGAACGAGAGAACTAGAGCTAGGGAAACAATAGAGAGCAAGGGGAGCACTAGGGAACGAGAACCAAGAGACAAAGGGACCAGAGCTAGAGAGCTATACAGCTCGATAGGGAACAATAGGCTAGACACAAGAGACCCAGAGCTCAGAAGGCACTGGGAAGCAAGGAAGACAATAGGGAAACAGAGACAGATATTAAGACCCAGAGCTAGAGCGCACTGGGAAACAAGGAGGCACTAGGGAAACAGAAGCAAGATACTAAGATCCAGAGCTAGGGCAGCACTGGGGAACAAGGAAGGCAATAGGAAGACAGGGGCAAGATACTAAGACCCAGAGCTGGGGCAGCACTGGGGAACGAGAAAGGCAATAAGGAGACAGAGCCAAGATACTAAGACCCAGAGCGGGGGCAGCACTGGGGAACGAAAAAGGCAATAGGGAGACAGAGCCAAGATACTAAGACCCAGAGCTGGGGCAGCATTGGGGAACAAGAAAGGCAATAGGAAGACAGGGGCAAGATACTAAGACCCAGAGCAGGGGCAGCACTGGGGAACGAGAAAGGCAATAGGAAGACAGGGGCAAGATACTAAGACCCAGGGCTAGAGCAGCACTGGGGAACGAGAAAGGCAATAGGGAGACAAGAGTCCAGAGACATAGGAACAGAAGGCAGGAGGAGTACTGGGGAACAATCAGGGCAAAGAGGAACAGAGACAAGGGGCGTAGAAGCCAAGGCTAAGAGGGCAATGGGGAAAACAGGAGCCAAGAGACTAGGACCCAAGGGGAACAAGGGGTTCAACATGAACAACTAGGAACAGGGTAACATATGCAACAAGGAACCAGGGAAGCCAAGGGAAACTATGAACAAGGGCTAGGAGACCCAAAATAGGGGAAAAGCAGGGAACAAAGGGAGCAACAGGGAACTACCAGGAACAGGGGACAAAGACACAAGGCAACAGGAGAAACTATGGCATTGGCTATAGTCCTATAAACATGGGCAAGGTCAAAGGCAGGAACAGCTAGCAGAGTGGGGAAACCTAGACCTAACAAGGGAGACGGGGAGGGGAATCCCCACACAAGGCAGACTGAAGAAGGAGACAGAACTGGCTAAGAGACAGCTAACAGGGAACAGGTGAACAGGAGTCCCAGAGACAAGGGAAGCAGAGGTACCAAGAGGGAAAGGCAGGGGCAGAAGGAGAGGGAAACCTAAAAGTAAACCAAAAGCACAAAGGATGAAGCAAGCAACAGGATCACAGCCAAGAGCTGCTGTCCCACAGCTTGCAACTGTTCCCATCAGGCCTTTTATATTACTGGAAACCAATGAGGAGTCCAGGGGGGAGGAGCCAAACAGGGCAGGGTGCCAGGCAGACAGGAGGAGAGTAGCAGCAAACCCAGCTACCCTATAGTGCTGGGGAAACTTCCCTACCTGCCAAGGTCAGGGTTGCAAGTTCAAGCCTGTACCCTGACATTTATGGGCCTGATGCATAATGGGGGGCAGACCCTAGACCTGATATTCTATACTGGCCTTGAGGCAGGGGATCCATTGGTGGGGGAGGTGTCAGCTGTGCCCTAGTCATGGATTAATCATTACCTTCTTTGAACCAGTCTCCTGGTGCATGTCTGCCACTGGAGAAGTGTAGAACCAGTTTGGTTGGTTTGCCTCCAGAGACTTATGGAACCTGAAAGGTTCTGGAATGCCCAGGGGGAGCTACTCCTTGATCTCAACGCCTGCCCACTCGATGACCTCATCACATTTTGGAACATCTTGCTGACTGAGGCTATCGACCGGGTGGCTCCTAGGCGTCCGCTTCCCTCACACTGTCACCATAGGCCCCCTTGGTTTACAGAGGACCTGCGGTTACTGAAGCGGGAGGGGTGGTGGTTAGAGTGACGGTGGTGCTGTTCTCAGGCTGAAGCCAATAGATTACGGCATAATTGTCCAGGATTTGATCTCGGATGGGGCCGTGGACCTCGCATGTATTACGGAGACGTGGCTGGCCGAGCTGGCCGGTCCAATCTTGGTCCATCTCGTTCCAGTTGGGATATGTCGTGCAGCATCAGCCCCGCACGGATGGCCGGGGAGGTGGTGTAGCAATTATTTTTAGAGAGGACTGGCCTGTTATGAGGTATCCAGTCCCGGAGATTGTGGGTATTGAGGCCCTTCACGTGGTGTTCGATTTGGCTGGGGGCAAGCTAGGGGTGCTGATGGTATACCGGGCCCCTTCCTGTCCGGCAGCATCCCTTACCACTCTAGCAGAACTGGCCTCAGAGGTGGTGTTGGGCTCCTCTAGGACTTTGGTTCTGGGGGACTTCAACATTCACGCCAATGCCGGCCTTGTCGGGGCAGAGCGAGAATTCATGGCCGCCATAGCAACCATGGATTTGTCCCAGGAGGTTATCTGCCCGACCCACGTGGGGGGGCACACCCTCGACCTGATCTTTGGTTCTGGCCTAGAGGCGGGGGGTCCGGTTGTGGCGGAGGTTAGGGCAGTGCCTTTGTCATGGACGGACCATTATCTCCTTCAGGCCAGTCTCTCAGAG
>QEPC01005976.1:664964-677039 GCA_003113815.1 Sphenodon punctatus
GGAGGGGGCGGAAGCCGGATGGGAGAGGGTCCAGGGAGAAGTTGGCAGAGAGGAGGTCCAGGCAGCGGGAGTAGACGACACGTTCCAGAAGCTTTGAGGCAAAGGGAAGGAGGGAGACTGGCCGGTGACTAGAGGGGTCAGATGGGTCCAGGGTGGGTTTTTTGAGGATGGGGGAGACAGTGGCATGCTTGAAGGCAGAGGGGAAGGAGCCTGTGGAAAGGGAGAGATTTATGACATGTAGAAGAGGGGGAGCGACAGTGGGAGCAACAGAGGTCAGGAGGCGGGAGGGGATGTTGAGATGACTGCGTGACCCGGGGGGTCTGGACAGGACTGTTCTTGAATGGTTCTGCTCATTCCTCTCGGGGAGAAGCCAACGTGTGGTGCCGGGGGATGAGACATCTTGCCCCCGCGCTTTATCATGCAGCGTTCCGCAGGGTTCCATCCTGTCTCCATTATTATTTAATGTATATATGCAACCCTTGCGGGAGGTTGTGAGAGGGTTCGGGGTGCGGTGTCACCAGTATGCTGATGATACTCAGCTGTACATCTCTTTTTCAACTGATCCAGACCTGGCTGTCTCGTTGCTATCCCAGTGTTTGCAGGCCGTGGCAGAATGGATGCGGCAGAGCAGACTGAAGCTCAGCCCCGATAAGACGGAGGTGATGTTGGTGGGGAGAGCGAAGGAGGTAGTGGTCCCCCTGATTGGGGGGGGTTCGCCCTCCTATAACTCAGCAGGTACGGAGTTTGGGGGTGATATTGGACGCGGACCTCCGCCTGGAGCGGCAGGTGGAGGCAGTCACGAAGGCTGTTTTCCGCCAGTTGCATCTGGTGCGGAGGCTGCGTCCATTCGTCTCCGGCCCGTACCTGGCCTCCCTCATTCATGCCTTCGCCACCTCGAGGCTGGACTACCGCAACGCGCTCTATGTGGGGGTGCCCTTGTTCCTGGTTCGGAGGTCAGCAGCTAGTGCAGAATGCGGCGGCCCGTCTCCTGTTGGGGACGGTTAGAAGGTTTTATCTCCCCTACCCTATTTATTGTTTTAATGTTTTCCCAGGCCCTGTTTTAATATTTTGAATAGTTTTTGGTGTTTTAAAATTGTTTTATATGCATTGTAGATGTATTATGGTTATTGGAAGCCGCCCCGAGCTGTTTTCAGGAGGGGCGGGGTATAAATCCAGAAAATAAATAAAAATAAAATATAAAGTGAGTTTGAGGCCTATGCTGTGGCCGTGCGGGCAGCCAAAAAAGGATTCTTTGCTACCCTCATAGCGTCTGTGAAGTCTCGTCCAGCGGAGCTTTTCAGGGTGATGAGGAGGCTGGTCAGTCCGGCCTCCCTCCACCTGGAACTGGATTCATCCAGCACCCACTGTGACATGTTTGTTAAGTACTTTGCAGATAAAATTGCTTGTATTCAGTGCGAATTTGACACTGCATTTATTGTGGTAGGAGAACCAGAGGTTATGGATGCCCCGTCTGGTTCTATTTTAATGGGATCAGTTTCAGACAGTGTCACCTGCCGATGCAGGCAATGTTCTTGGAGCTGTTCGAGCCACCTCTTGTGAACTGGACCTGTGCCCATTCTGACTGGTTAAGGCCAGCTGGGAGATGTTGGGGCCATTGCTGGCTGCGGTGGTCAACGCCTCCCTGCGGGAGGGCAGAGTGCCAGACTGGCTCAAGGAGGCAGTGGTGCGGCCTCTGCTCAAAAAACCATTGCTTGATGTTGACTCCCCTGCCAGTTATTAGCTGGTCTCTAAGCTTCCCTTTTTAGGGTAGGTTATTGAATGGGTTGTGGCTCAGCAGCTGCGGGAGCATCTGGACTGCATCTGTTTTCTAGATCCCTCTCAGTCTGGCTTTCACTCAGGGCATGGCACTGAGACTGGGCTTGTGGCATAGGGGGCTGATCAATATTAATTAGCCTGGCAACGCATTGAGACTATAGTTCTTTCTACCATCCACATTTCCACTCACTGTACTTGGGAACGTAAAGTACCAATTGTTGAAAATGAATCAGATGGCCCAGTCATTTGAGCTACTGCTCCTGTAATTCATCAAGCAAAGGAATGGTATTGTCATGTAGTAAATGGAGGAACTGGACACTTCATCATAAAAATTAAACCATGCTCTATTGTGTATATCTAGAGGCTGGAAAGAAAGATTGGAAAGAATGAATCACCATTTTTGGTGCTTATTCATCCACCTTGTCTTGGTGGGTAAGGAAACTAATTAACCACTGTTCAGTTTGGGAATGAATGGATGATTAGAGCACCTGGACAGCTCAGAGGCACAATTCCAGGAAACTGCAGGCCAGTCACTATGGAAAAATCTAATAAAGCAGTAATTAAACCAAAACTTGGTTAAGGCCCTAAGCATAGATTCAGGCATGACTGCAGCAGAAATTTAGAAACACAAGGGAGTCAATGAGGACTGTGATTTTGGAGGTACATAACCAGGGCCCGATCCAGGCAAGTCTAGAATGTGCGACCACACAGGGCTCCACAGGGTCCCCCAATACACAGAGTTCATGAATAAACTTGAGGTGACGACGTGAGTGTGAGAAACACTTGCATAAACTACAGGCCCTTTTCAGGGTCATAGCTAGGTTGGAATGGACCCTTGTGCAGAAGATGGAATGTCCCCTCTCCTCTCCCCAGTCACAGGGGATGCAGATGTGTCAGGGACTGTGGGCACCGACCATTTGAGGTTCTGTGCGCTCTGGTTCAGCAGAACTGCCTGTCCCTATTATAGCTACACCCATAGGCCCTCAGAATCTCAACCGTGGGAAGCCCTGGCATGTGAAGGGCCAATGGTGTTTCAGGAAGGGATCCCAACATATGGGGCTCATGAGTAAATATAGGGCTTAAATTCATAGTGGAATTCTGAATGGCATTCAAAAAATGTGGGGAAATTCCATGAAAACAGAAGAGCTGTTTTGATTCAGCCCTAGTGTGTCTGTCAAACATTCCTGTGTAAGGAGGGGGCCCACACCACCAACAGTGTCCTAACTTCCCTAGATCTGGCACTCCATGGGCATTTACAGACAAGACACTCACCTCCCACCCAATATACATGTTACAGGGCACCCACAGGGCAACACTGCAGCCCTGCAATATGTATAGTGGGTGGAGAATGTGTTGTCTGAAAATGCCCTATGTAACCAGGCACTGCAAACAGGAACAGTGCCCAAACAATGGAGAGCAACCTTAATGATGCCCATTCCAAAAGAACGCAATTTGTATCTGATGACAAATTATATAGGGATCAGTCTGAAGTCACGGGATGAGAGACTGTACAACTGTGGTTAGACAGTTTGCCATGCAAAGATATTGGTCTTTCTTCCCCCACACCCCAAAAAAGGCTGCATCGAGCTAACTCACTGTTTGCTGCTCAGGATAAGCACCCATCTGGTAGGGCAACCTTTTGATTTTGCATAACCATTCAGTTTAGCGGACAAACCTGCTTTCTTTTCCATTCATGCCCACCGCAGCATCTCTGAGACAATGGGTGATTTCAGACGTTATGCTGGGCCCCATTCAGCATGGGCCGTGGGGTGGTTCGGACCACGGCCCGGGGTGAAGGGGCGCGCCAACAGAGGTGCGCCGCTCCACCCCGGGCCACGGGGACCGGTGAACCACGGCCCGTGGTGAATGGGGCCCGGCATAACGACTGATGGGGAACCGCGGCTCCTGGAGGGGGCAGGCCGGCCGGCACAGCGCGCTGCTGCACGGCCCCGCCCCCTGCATTGCACAATGGCCCTTCCCCCGCCGGATGGGCAGCGAGGGCGGCCAATCCAGCCGCACTCGCCACAGTGTTCGGGGCGGGAATGGATTCCACCACCGGCAGGGCTGAGTGAACAGAAGTTATGTTTCATTCACCCCATCCGTGGTGGCCATTCACCACACTTCTGGACCTGCTCGTGTCCTCGGGTCCAGAAGTGTGGTGAATGCAAACACGGCCCGCGTTTGACTGTGGTGAACATCTGACGGGTAACAAACAGACGTTCACCACAGTCAAGCGCGGGCCGCGTTTGAGTGTGGTTCAGGCGTGGTGAATCTTGGATTCGTCACATCTGAAATCACCCAAAGTCGATGTCAATGTCAATTAAAGATCTGTATGTGGATACCAAATCCCATGTTGTAATGGTAAGAACTGCTTCAATTTTTCTGCAAGACAAGATAGGTATCATACAGCATGCCACATTGTCTTCATTTTTATTAATTATTGTG
The DNA here is from genome assembly GCA_003113815.1 of Sphenodon punctatus. Lineage (NCBI taxonomy): Eukaryota > Metazoa > Chordata > Lepidosauria > Sphenodontia > Sphenodontidae > Sphenodon > Sphenodon punctatus. Next base: position 669,186 of record QEPC01005976.1, read on the forward strand.
ATGAACAATCTTAAAGATTCTGAAAATGCAAATAAAATAATTAAAATAAAATAAATGAAAACAAACAGCAGTGTGCATTTTGGGAAGGCCTTGGAATTCGCTGATGATTTCATATTCTTCAACAATTATGTTAACTCAGCACATTAACACTCCCATGAATTTAGTGAAACACTCGCCAAAGGATTCCAATTTAACTCAATGCAGACCAAGTATATGACAACTCTGGTATGTGGAACCTGAGCTCGGGAACCAATATCGTTGAATGTGCTATTTTTGCTCTTTCAAAATGGTCCTCAAAGTCTTCTGTTGGCACAAATCCCACTCACTTCAATGGGGCTTTTGCTGCTGAAATGCTTGCATGCCTGTATGCAAACAAGAACGCATATAAAGGAACACAAAATACAGGAACTGGCCATCTTGGGAAAATTTGGAGAAACACAGATGTCTGTACAGTACCGCTCTTAAGCAGAGATTACATAATGTTACTTGGAAACAAAGTAGTTCAGATGCTGTCTTTTATTGGAGCAGCTTCAGCTGTGCGGGTAAACAAGCTTTTGAGCCACATAGGACTCTTCAGCAGGAGATAGGCAGAACTGATGCCTGATGAAGAAATCTGTGTGGTTCAAAAGCTTGCATACCCTCACCAACAGAAATTAGTCAAATAAAAGATAGCATCTCAACTACTTGGTCCCCATCTATTACTTTTGGGACCAACACGGCAACCACATTCTCTCTCTAGATATAATGTTACTTGTAAGGCGATGTTTAACTAGAGATTTTAAATGCATACCTTATTTTATTAGATACAAACCTTATATACCCTGGAATTCACATATCAACCATGTGATTCTGCAGTAGGATAATGCACAGTACACATCAGCAAGTAATGCAAGTACAAAATCCCATCAAAATGAATGGGACTCATTCCTGCACTAATAGCACACACAATAATGCCAGAGGATTGCAATGAAAATCTGACAGTGCAGTATGTATAGAAGTGAATGTCATGAAGTGTATGACTTGACTTAGTGAGAATATATTTGTTGTCCTTTTAGGCAATCTGACCAAATCTCACAAGTAATATAATTAAGTCAGGGCCACCTCACCCTCCGGGTCCTGGATCGTCCCCTGCGGTTGGCCGGGGGCGCCTTCCTCGAGGTCCCCCGGGTTTCTCAGGTGTCGACCTTGAGGAGGGCGTTCTATGTGACTGCGCTGCGGCTGTGGAACTCCCATTGGAGATCCGCTTGACCACCGACCTCCCCTCTTTCCGTAGACAATGTAAGACCTGGCTGTTCTGCCATACCTTTCCCGAGGGAGATGGGGTGGGTTAGGGAGGGGTAGGAGGTTGGATGGTTTTTTATTCAATTTTAATTGTATTTGATATTTGTTTTAATCTGTTTTTAACATGTTGTTAGCCTCCCCGAGATGCTTCTAGTTGGAGGGGGGCAGCATACAAATGTTATTATAAATAAATTAAATAAAATAAAATAAATAAATAAGTCTCCAATCCTCAAAGTACTGCCCAGTGAACTTCCCATTCATTTCATTTCAGTGAGGCTTGTGCTGCACAGCACCTTGAAATTTGGAGCATAAGTCACCCCTCCTGGTCCTTGTGTTTCTCCCCAATAAGTGATAACATCATGGATACACTACGCTGCCAAGGTATTTATGGTACATTGTACAATACACTGCATGTGGGTGCATGCGTCTTTCTGTGTGTCTGTATGATAAACTGCTCCTCTTCAGCAGCTTAGCAGAGGACCCTACAGTGCTGGCATTTCGTCCAATATCTGGGAGCCAATGTAGTCTAAAGAATAAGATGGACCAGGCAGGCCAGGGTTCAAATCCCATCTTAGCCATGAATTAATTGAGGGTAAAAGCAGATGTGACGGTGACCCACTTTGGCCCAGGATGCACCGGACACCCACTGGCAGCTGTTCACGCACCGCCAGATGTTGGCCCAGGACTGCCCCAGGAGGGGTAGGTGACTGACCTGGGCTGCGTCCTCGGAAAATCTCCAGGGAAGCAGCCAGGCTAAGGGCCACCCAGGTGGGCCAACTAGGGTGGCCATACCTCCCCTTTACAAGAGAATGTTTATGAAAAATACATGTTGCAGGGCTGCATTGGTTCCAGTACGTGTATTTTTCATAAGTATCCTCTTGTAAAGGGGACGTATGGTCACCCTAGAGCCAGTGCGGGCTAGCAGTTGTGTTCAGCCCTGCAATACCTGCCTAACAGCAGGGTCCCCCATGGCTGTCCATCATGGCGGAGGATGGGGTCCTGGTAGTGGGGCTGACTGCCCGCACGTTTGTTTGGCTCCTCGCCCTGCCTGGGCCGTGTGGGTGGCAGGAAGGATCTCCGATCACGGGTAAGCTTGTTCGGTGCCCTCCCCAACCCAGGCCGTGTCGACTGAAGTTTCTCATCCTGGGCCAGGGACCCACAACACCACACTGCCTGTCTGTCTGTTGTTACCCTGAGTGACCATGAGTAAGTGACTCTCAGCTTCAGTTCCCAGTCTGTAAAATGGCAATAGTAATGACCTACCTCACCACAGCATTGTTGTGGGGGTGAACTAGATAAGGATTGTAAAGAGCTTTGAACACAGAAAATGCAATATAAATGATAAATAATAACTGCTTACAGTGCTCCCCACTTGGACTGAAATTCTGTGCTGTCAGAGCTTCTTGAATGTGTTGTCTACTCCCGCTGCCTCGACTTCCTCTCCACCAACTCCTCCCTTGACCCCCTCCATTTGGCTTTCGCCCCCTTCACTCTACTGAAACTGCTCTCACTAAGATCACTAACGATCTTCTTGTGGCTAAATCTAATTGCCTCTACTCCATTTGTTATCCTTGACCTCTCTGCTGCCTTCGATACTGTTGACCACTCATTCTTGCAAGATTCACTTCACTCCCTTGGCTTCCGTGGCTCCGTCCTTGACTGGTTCTCCTTCTACCTCTCTGATTGCTCCTTCAGTGTGTCTCTTGCCAACTCCACCTCCTGCTCCTTTCCCCTTTCGGTTGGTGTTCCACAAGGCTCTGTCCTTGGCCCTCTCCTCTATCTATACCCTGTCCTTATGCAAACTCATTGCCTCCCATGGCTTCCAATATCATCTCTACACTGATGACACTCAACTCTTGCTACTCCCTCTCTCTCTCCATCTGTTCAAGCTTGCCTCACCAGTTGTCTCTCTGACATCTCTACCTGGATGTCTCAACGTCAACTCATACTCAACATGGCTAAAACTGAACTTCTTATCTTCCCCCCCCATCCTTGATGGTGTCTCCATCCTTCCTGTCCCCCAGGCCCATAGCTTCTGGCTGTTCCGCCAGGCGTTTGGCGGGTGAGAGGGGTGATGGATGGAGGGGTAGGGGGCAGTTGTTTTATCTGTTTTCTCTTTTTAATGTGTTTTAACTGTTTTTATTGTTTTTATTGTTGTAAGCCGCCCCGAGCTGCCTGTGGCAGGAGGGACGGGGTAATAAGTTTTGAAATAAATAAAATAAATAAAAATAGCTTAGGCTTCATCTTTGACTCACTCCTTTCTTTTAAACCCTACATTGACTCTGTTGCCAAATCCTGTCACTTCTCCCTCCATAACATTGCTAAGATTCGCCCTTTTCTCTCTGTCTCCTCTACCAAAACCCTTGTTCACGCCCTGGTCATCTCTCACCTTGATTAATGTAACCTCCTTCTCAGTGGCCTCCCCAGCTCTCCCCTTTCTCCCCGTATCTCTGTCCAAAACTCTGCTGCCAGGGTCATCCACCTTGCCCGTCGCTTCAACCACGTGCAGCCCCTCCTTTCTTCACTGGCTCCCCCTTCCTGAACGAATCCTACACAAGCTCCTAGTCTTCACCTATAAAGCTCTTCACAACCTTGCTCCCCCTTTCCCCTCTGTGCTAATTTCCCTCCGTACTCCGCTCCTCCTCTGTCCCCTCTCTCGTCCTCCTCTGCTCCCCGAACTGCCTTCATCCCTTCTCCCTAGCTGCCACACACACCTGGAACTTCCTCCCTGCCCACATCTGCCTCACCTCCTCCCTTCATACCTTCAAATCCCTCCTCAAGACTCACCTCTTCCGCTCTGCCCTCCCCGACTCCTCGCTCCCCTCTCCTAACTCCTGCTGACATCCTCCATCCAGTACAATCTGTTACCTGAGGTCTGTGTACTCATATCCTCACCACATGGACCAACCAGTCATCATTCTTGATGTAACCAAGTCAGGCGCGTGCACCTGGGACCTCGCATCTTCATGAATGTTACACTCCTTGTCTCTCCCTCTGTTCCCCTTCCTTCGTCTCTCCCCGCGTCTCTCAGATTGTAAGCCCTTGGGCAGGGACCATGTCTATTCCATTACTTTGTAAAGTGCCAGGTACATTGCTAGTGCTATATAAATGCTTGCTAATAATAATTTCTTGGAGAATTTGAACAAGTGTCTAATTTCATGAAAACTGCTGCGTGAAACTGCAACTTCTTTAATGCAGAATTCACAGAACCATGCAAACACGAACCATCTACCAGCAATGATTTGGGAACATCTCAGTTTGATTGTTCATTTTTTCTTTCCCCTATCACTCTGATCAGCATTCATTTTATTTGCTGATGTATAAAGACACATGTATAATTTAAGTCTGAACACAGGCAGCTAGATGCTATAGGAAGGGAGGTTAGTGGTTTAGCAGTTACTATTCTTACCAATGCTACCGCAAGGGGACAGTGAGTGCTGTCCTGCAGAACCTATGTGTCTTTTGGATGACATGTTAAACCACCATTTTGGCCACTTCTGATTAGTTGAGTGGGCGGGAAATTGGTTCCTCAGTGATCCCTCATCTTAAGATATCAGATAGCCTTTTGCTTTTTAGGTTTGTCTTGGTTTTTTCATACCCAGAAATATGTTCAGGGATTATTGCAGCCCCAGTAATATTGGTGGCCATGTTAAAGAAAGGAGGAGAGGGGGACCCACGATACATGTAAAGTTGGTCAGGCAACACTTTCTTACGCTAGATTGTAAGGTTCTACAAAACTTGCCCTGCACCTTGTTATCACTTACCAGTTTAATTTCAACAACTAGCTTTCTTCCCCTCTATTTTCTATCTTCAGATCAATTGATAAAGGGTGTTTTCTGATGTGACGATAGCCCGCATTTCTACACTTTGACCCCTATAGAACCGTGGGCCACCATCACTTCTGAAAGCACTGCCATATGTTAGCCCAGGCTGTGACTTGGGGAAATCTCCGAGTCACAGCCTGGGCTGAGCACCAACATGGTCAGGAAACAGCCACTGGACCTGGAGTAAAACGAGCTTTCACATGTGGGTAGGCACCATGGTGGCCGTCATTGGTAGTAGTAGTAGTAAATCTTTATTGCCACGACCATTTGGTCGATGCATTTCACAAAAAAATTGTAAAAAGTTACAGGATACAATCACAAATGTAGATATCTAAAGAATAATACAAATAATTAATCCATAATTTAATCAATAAATACATCAATTTGGACAAAAGTTGTATACAAAATAACAGGATACACATACAACATAAGTGTACATATCTATTAGGGGTGGGAATTTCGGTTCCCCCGATATCCGAAACTGCCAGTATTTTGTTGCACCGGCAGTTTCAGATTAACCTGGTAATCTGGGGTACCGGTACTGGTTCCCCGTGCCGGATTTTTTACATTGCGGCGATTGAAATGAATGGCCGCAATGTAACCCCACACACACACTCTCCCTCCCCCATACAGGCTGCGTGGGTGGAAGGGGGGACACCCCCACCCACCCTGGCCAGCCTGGATTTTTATTTATTTAATTTTAACCCAAAGTCCGGCTGCTAGTGCGGGCTCCGGGCCACTGCCACACCGACGGCAGCAATCCGGAGTCTGCACCAGCAGGTACTAGGCGATCCCTGGGGTGGGGTTCCCCAGAAGGCCTAGTGAAGCGCTGAAACCAGCCACTAGCGCTGAAAGCCGGACCCACACCGTGCCGCCACCGCCACCACTGCCCGGAGAGCAAGTAAGGCGATCCTTGGGTGGGGGGGTAGGACGAACCCTGGGGTGGGGGGTGTTAAACCACCCACCACCCCAGGGATCGCCTAGTACTTGCTGGTGCGGGCTCCGGGTCACACTAGAAGCCAGACTTCGGGTTAAAATTAAATTTTAAAAAATCCAGACTGGGCAGGGTGGGTGGGGGGGTGTCCCCCCTTCCACCCGTGCAGCCTGGGAGGGGGAGGGGGGGAGGTATTGGTTGTTTTTTTTTCATTTATTTCAATGAGGACAGTTCCCCATTGAAATCAATGGGGAAAAAATGGTTAACCGATTTTTTGTAAACCGGTAACCGGTAAAACCAGTAACCGTTTTTTTGCCCCAAGTCCCACCCCTAATATCTATAAAATAATATAAATAGTTACCAGACCCTTCACCCCTCTAGGACTCCACCCATTCCATCCTCCTTCTTTTACCCAAAAGGAGAAGAAAAATTGCAGCTCTATGCATTTTCCTTACATTCGTATTTGCCAAGATGTAAACAAACTTTTGCTTCTGGTTCCACCCGCAAGACTCGAATGGCAACACCCCCCTAAATTGTTGGCGGATATCTAAAGTCAGCACGCAATCGAAGAGATAATGCCCCAAATCTTCTACATGCTGGCCACAATCACAAAACCTTTGAGCATAAGGGATTCCTCTCAACCGCCCATCTAAGACTCTTGAGGCCATAAGCTGGAATCTGGCCAACGTGAGCACTTTTCTCAGAATAAAGCTGGAAATGGAAAATAAGTATGGTTCCAATTGGTATATAGATGTAAGGTTCCCATAGTGAGGGGCAACTACCAATACAGCCGTTTGCGCAATACCCTGCTGTTTATATATGTCTGCTATTCACAGCCCAAGAAGCCTTTTTGCTTGTCCAACAGGAAGTCCCCTCAATACCTCAAGGGAGAAACCAATTCTGCTCAAAAGATTGGTAAAGCGAGACCTCCATATAAGCTTACTCTTAAGGTCTTCTTGTTCCTCCCAACAGGCATACGTGAGACTCTCTTTAGGCATATTCATTAGTCTCACCCCAAAATTGCAAATGGAAACTTGAGCCTTGGCTATCACAGGTAGAATACCTGTTTCTACCCTCATAAGATGTACCGGGGAATAGCTAGGTACCCCAAAAATCCATCTAAGGATCTTGTTTTGCACCACCTCCAAGGGAGCTGCCTCAAATCCCCATAGTTCTGCCCCATAAAGGGCTTGGGGAATTAATTTATGACTGAGTAGGCAGAGAATAGGTTTCACCATCCTTCCCCCCTAGGTAGCCCTAAAAACCAGAATTCCTTCAGCTGTATGCTGTGCTTTAAGTTTAACAGCTGCAATGTGTTGTGACCAAGCTCCAGAGGCAACAAACAGAAGTCCCAGATACCATGAACAGGGAACCTGCTCTATCTTAAGTTCATCCAATTCCCAACGGCGGGTACACACCCGCTTGGCAAAGACTACAATCTTAGTTTTTTCATAGTTGATTTTAAACATTTCTTCTTGACAATATGCACTTAGCACTACCAGGGCCTGTCGCATCCCATTTTCAGCAACAGACAACAGCACCATGTCGTCTGCATATAACAAAATCGGAAGAGCCCTCCTGCCAATCTGTGGGCAATGGGGGACTCCGAGGGCCGGGGTTGGCCCCGGGGGAGATAACCAGATGGGGGGACACGCACACTCTCACCGGGAAAGGGGGAGCAGCAAGGCTATGTACGGAAAACAAGCCCTCAGGGTGGAATAGGGCTAGCAGGATGCGTAGTCCCCAGCCTGTCTCATCATTGGGCACCTGGGTGGTCACATGCCTGAGTTGCCGCTGGATCCACACACACACAGG
>QEPC01005976.1:686901-700344 GCA_003113815.1 Sphenodon punctatus
TCAAAATCCTGGAAATGGGATGTGCGTGGTAAAATTGAGGTTTGGAAATCCTGAGAGAGATGTCACTGCAAGTCATGCAATTTCAGTTGTGTTCAAAATGCTGGAAATGGGATGAGCGTGGTAAAAGTGGACTCAGGCTGTGACTGGGGTGCTTTACAAGGATGGGTTCCCATGTTTATTTTAAGCTTGATGTGCATGTAGACTGTGTTTTCTTCCATCCGATGTTAACCCTGGGAACTCCTTGCTGCTGGGTTGTGCCATGCCACTGGCCTATCATCCGCCTACCGTTCCCCTGGCTCCGCCCCTAGACCAGCCGGCCTTACTGCCCCAGTGCCCCTCCAACATCAAAACCCACAAGCCGCCCCTGGGTGTTGGGTTGGTGTCCTGAGAATCCTTGTTTGGTTCCCGCCGCCCTGTCCCCTTTGGGTTCCTTTTGTGTTGTCCCCCACTATCTAGGGGTTCCCCACCACCCAGGACTTGGTAGCCCTGTCCCGTGGCCCTGTTCCAGAAGAACCCCCTGGACCAGCGTCCTTTGTTCCTAGTTCTTCCTGGTAGTTTCCATAGTTACTGCTCCCTGTGGCCCTCTCCGTAATTTCAGAACTTGGGTGTTGGGCCCCCATGTCCTCCCTTCCCTTTGTGGTGTGGGTTCTTTCTTCTTCTCTCTGACCTCAGCAATGAGTTAGACCCTCTCTGAGGGTGGGTTTCCTGGCTGCAAGAAGAGAGTAGGCTCTTGGGTTCCAAGACATACTGAGAGGTCCTCTTTCCCGCAGGTTCCCCTCCCTCGCTGGGGTCCTTCCTCTTCCTTGCCCTCGGGGGGTGGGGTGTCCCCCATCCTTATTCCCCTGATACCCTGTACCCCTCTGACAGTTTCCACATCCTTATTCCTCTGGTACCCCTCTGACAGCCCCATCCTTTCCCAGTTCCTACTATCAGAGTCCTCGATCCGGGCATTGACATCGCCAACCAAGATGGGCACATGGTTGGGGCAATTTTCACCACATTCTTCAATAAAGAATCCCAACAGATACCAAATAGAGGCCCTTTCTGCAACATTCTTAAAGCAAGAAATATATATATTTATAATTATAACCCCTCTAGAATGCTCATTGGAAAGTATCACTACCATAGTATTTGGAGGGAGGTTAGCAATCTCCTCCCCCACCAACATCAGATCTTGCCTCACCAGAATAGCCAACCCCCCTGCAGCTCTACCATACTTGGCTTCTTTAACAGCTGATAAATTCCATACAATATAGCCTGAATCTTCTGGACACACAATTTCTCCCAGCCAGGTTTCCTGAATACAAATAATATCGTAATCTGAAAGAATACTGCACCCTCCACTATCTAAACAAAATCTCCACCCATGCACGTTCCAGGAAACTAACTGCAAAACCTGGAACTGCTCACTATATCATAAAGGGGTTCTTTCAACATCAGCCCCAAGGCTAGCTGTGATTTCATCCTGAGCGGTAATTGCATTGGGTAGTACAGTAAGATCACCACTATTTCCCTGCTCTACTGCCAAGGTTTCTTTACCCTTACCCCTCACGCTGTCCATAGCTCTACTGAACAAGTCCTGGGACGTGTTAATACCCAGAGAGGGCGTAGAACATCTCACCCTTACTGTAGGCTAATCTAACCTGGGAGCAATGTTCAGTTTGCTACCCTCATCTATTTTCCCTAAATTGCTTCCCATAAACCTGGTGGCCGTCATTGGCTGCCATAGCTACCTGTAAGCCGGGGGGGGGGAGAGCACTTAATGCAGGGCAGGGGCAGGGCCATACGGACAGATGGCCATGAGTCTCCCCGCCCCAGTCTCCATCATGTTTGTTTGGTGGCCAGGCCCGATCCCCACCAGAGTGACAGCTCCCACCACCACCCAGGTAAGTCTGGGGGAGTGGCGGGAGCTGTCATGTTAAAAAACCCCAAAGTGCCCAACCGGTGAGATGGAAGTATATAGAGGTTTGGCACCACAGAACTCCCTTAGGATTTGGTCTTAGGGATATTAAGAGCTTTACTCTGAATCTTATTAGCATTATTACTAATATAGTACCAAGAATGTACCTGGCACTGTACAATCATTAGAGACTGATCCATGCCCCAAATGGCTTTTAGTCTAGGAAAGACAAAGGCGGGGAGGCCAAGGGGAGGGAAACATAAGGAGATATAGTATTTTTATTCATACAGCGCTCTTCTGCCCAATGGCACTCAGAGCACTTTACAGCATTTAAAATACAATAAAACACTATACCTTCATATAACACAATACAATCCATATAAAATCCATTTAAAACTATTTAAGAGGGGAAGATAATGGAGCGGATAAAATGCATGACTGGGAACCAGCAGTGGATCCTCTAAAAGCACCTGGAAAACGAAAAACTTTTCAGGTACTTTTTGAGGTGAGGAGCGAGGAACAAAGACAAACATCTGGAGGAAGTGAGTTCCACAATGAGGGGCTCATCATAGCAAAGGCCCAATCCCCCACTGGCTTAAGGAACGATGGAAGGGTCCCTGGACAGTAGTTATTAATTATTATTATTATTAACAAACATTTATATAGCGCCAGCAGTGTACCTGGCACTTTACAAAGTAATAAAATAGACACTGTTCCTGCCCCTAGGGTTTACAATCTGAGAGACAGGAGCTGGGGGAGAGACTTAGGAAGGGGAACAGAGGGAGAGACAAGGGGTCTAACATTCATGAAGATGCGAGGTCTCAAGTGCACGTACTTGGCTTGGTTACGATGAGAATGACAGCAGGCAGGTCCATGTTGCAAGGATAAGGGTAAACCGATCGTAGGTATAGGAATAGTGGCTCAGCAGGATAAAGAGTCAGACAGAGCAGAGCGAAAGAGGTGAGTTTTAAGGAGAGATTTGAAGGTATGAAGGGAGGGGGCAAGGCGGATGTGGACAGGGAGGGAGTTCCAGGCATGGGGGGCAGCAAGTGAGAAGGGACGAAGGCGCTTAGGGGAGCAGGGAAGGCGTGGAAGGGTGAGAGAAGGGACAGAGGAGGAGCGAAGTGCACGGGCTGGAGTATGGAGGACGATAAGTGCAGAGAGGTAGGGGGGAGCAAGGTTGTGAAGAGCTTTATAGGTGAAGACTAGGAGCTTGTGCAGGATTCGTTCAGGAAGGGGAAGCCAGTGAAGCGAAGAGAGGAGGGGCTGCACATGGTCGAAGCGACTGGCGCGGTAGATGACCCTGGCAGCAGAGTTTTGGACAGAGATGAGGGGAGAAAGGTGAGACCGGGGAAGGCCAGTGAGAAGGAGGTTACAGTAATCGAGGCGAGAGATGACCAGAGCATGAACAACCGCTCAAGTGGTTGCCATCTAAGTGCAGATAGTTGGTAGGATGAAGTTCCAGGTGTAGGTCTTGAACATAGCCAAGGCCTATGTTGTTCAGGGCCTTTAAAACCAACAGTGCAATTTTAAATTCAACCTGCTGCTCCACCGGGAGCTAATGCAAAGAATGCAGGGCAGGTGTAATATGATCACAGTTGCCTAAACCAGTAAGCAGCCATGCTACCACATTCTGAACAAACTGCAAGTGATGAAGAAGCACCACTGGAAGCCCATAGAAGAGGAAATTACATAAATCAAGTCTTGTGGTCATCAGAGCATGGGTCATTGTGGCAAGGTCAGTTTGGGATAAGAACAGGCATAGCTTAAACAGATTGCACAGCTGAAAAGAGTATCTTCATACTACATCCAGTGTTTGAGCTATTAAGATAGTTTATACACCAGAGATTTATTTATTTATTTTTCAAATGTATACGCTGCCCTTTACACAGAGGCTCAGGATGGCTTACAATCCACAAAGAAAATAACAGTCATCAAGGGCAGCCCCACATAGAGCGTGTTGCAGTAATCTAGCCTCGAGGTGATGAAAGAATGGATGACAGTCAGCGGCCCGGTCTGAATCAGAAAGAAAAGGCTGCAGCCTTCTCACCAGATGAAGCTGGTGAAAAGGACTCCTGGCTGCTGCTCCCACTTGATATTCCAGGTGTGGCAAGAGATGCAAAAGCATTCCAAGTCTATGAACCTGAGTGACCAGAGTGGGCCAGTCCCCATCAGTGACAGGCGTCTCAAACCCCTCCAAGTCGCAGGGCTAGCTAACATTTGTCATTCCAGTCTTGTCAGGTTTCATCTTCAGTCAGCTCACCCTTATCCAGTCTCCCAACAGCAAGCCAGGCATTGGGTAAGCACCGAGACCGGGACCTGGGTTGGATGAAAAAGAGAGGTAGAGCTGAGTACCATCAGCCTATTGATGACACTGCCCTCAAAACCTCCAAATGAACTCACCCAGCAGCCTCAGATACACATTGAACAAGAGGGAGACAGAATAGAACCCTGCGGGACACCACAGGGGAGGTCCCAAGGGGATGTCAACAACACCTCATGACCAGCCGTATCGAAGGCCATAGAAAGGGCTGATAAAAACAACTAGAATTCTCCTTGTCCCTCTCCATGTGTAGATTACTGACCAAGCTAGACCAACATTCTCCCCCACCCCCAATATTAATTTCTGGATTGTTTTAAAGTAAGCCTTTTAGCTGTTTATGTGTGTCGGTTTCTGAGGTCAGTTATAATGAGAGTCAAGTTTCCTTATTTGATTAGTGCTTGACAGCTGAAAATACAAGCTAAAATCGTATATAGATTTTAAAAGAAGCTTTAGTGTTCAGACACTTCATACTATTAATTGCTTAGAGAGTTGTCTTTCCATCTTCAGTATTTACAGTCCCCTGCTGCTCTATGTTACCAGCAAGTGGACTAATTTATTCCTTGGAGTCCCATGATGGTAGAGCAGTTTTTCCAAAAACAGGATATGTAATTCTTGGAAGAATTACAAGAAAATGAAGAGGAGCTCTACATTTATTTGATAGCAAGGTTACAGAGAAAATTGACGGGATGCAATCCTGGCTGAATAGAAATCAATCAGCATTTAGTCATTGATTTCAATGGTGAGAGGATTGCACCCTTTATAGGAATATATGTAGTTTTGTGGCTGTGCCCATGGAGTGCTTTAATGGATCAGGCTATTCATCTGGGCTGCTGAACTAGTAAAGTGTCTCCACTTTTGTCCATTATCTGGGCTCTCTGCCTTTCCAGCACGTGGGTTGTTTTTGGCAGTGTTCTGCAAGAATGACCATACTCTTCAGAGAAAGCTCAGATCTATACTGCACATTCGCCAAACTTCCTTCATTATTATGGGTGCAAACCCTCCACCCACTGAACCCAATGGCAAACCTTCCATCGACTTCATGGAGGATGCCTCCTGTGGAGACCTAGATTCAATTTAAAATATTTGTCTGCTGTTGAAACTCAGGCAGTAGCTAGCTAGCAGTACAAGCCTCCCTCTCCTGGAATTAATCACTTTCTGGAGCAAAGGACACCACACTGGTAAAGCATACCTGCCAACATGGCTAAAATCCAGTAGGATTTCAACTTACATAAATTCACATGCCATTTGCAAACAGCAAACGTGCAATTTTATTCAAACTCTGTGTTTTCACACACTGAACACTGAGCGAGTTTTAGGCTCAGAGAAGGAGGGATGTTGGAGGCAAGAGGTGAGAGGGGTTGGGGGCAAAGGGGAGGTCTGCATGCAATAGTGTGAGGGAAGGGAAGGAAGGGATTGAGAGAAAGAGAGCTAGAAGAAGTAAATGGGCCAGGGTGGTGTACAGGCACAGCAGTGGGATGGTTGGACAAGAGTGAGTAACGGGCAGGAAACAACAGGAGAGGAATGAAGTTAGAAGTGAAGAGGAATGGATTAGGAAAACTCTCAGAGGACAGATTCTCTTCCCTGTAGCTATCCTGTCCATCCCCTACCTCCTCCAACACTGCCCCACAGAGGCAGACAGACCAGAGCAAAAGAGTCCTTCTATTCCCCTTCGTCTCCCAGTCTTGGCAATTTAGTTAAGGAAGAGCAGGAGAAGGGACAAAACAAAGAGCCAACAGACATTTATCACAGGAATGGGCAGGTCTGTCTTCAGCTGTTGAGCTGACCCTTTCACTGTCTTGTGCAAATGGTCTTACATGCCTGCACTTCCCACTTCTCATATAATACTTTCCTGTAGGGATGGGGATTGGTTGTTGTCTTCAGGATGCAGGATAAACCAACCAGATGCCACTTCCCCTGTAACTATGGGTTGGCACACCCGTCTATAGGGAAATTTTGTAGGGCTTGCAGTTCTGGTAAAGGGAGGCACCAGTGTGACTAATCTGAGTTTGCCAATACCAGATGTTTCAAAATTATGAGTCATCCCTCAAATCATGAGACTGCTTTTAGAATTATGCTTTTAAAAAAATAATAATCAAAGGTAGCAGTCATGGTTTCAAGATTCCTCACCGCCAGGAAGGTTGGAAACTTCTTTTTTTTTAAAATGAGATTCTCATAATCTCCATCAGGCTTTAAGAAAATGTCCTAAGTGACAAGACTCAACATAGAACAACGAACAGCAGGTGCTGAAAATGCTGTTAGTCTCTCCCTGTACCAGGCACATTTGCTTTGTAGTTTAAGCCCTCCCCACCAATTGAAATATGGCTCCAAAAATATAACTCCAACAGAAGCTGCCTGCTCTTGCAATGGTACAAATGTGTATGTGGAGGAGTTGAGGTGCAAAGGGATCCCGCCTCCTTTCCCCACTGGATACTTCTTCGAAGCAACTGAAGATGGCCAGTGCCAAAGACAGGATCCTGGGCTTTATGGACCATTGGTTTAACCCAGAACTGCACTTCTTACGTTCCCCTGTGCAGCCTATTTAATGATTAATCAGGATTGCAGATCATGTGTGTAACAGGGCTGGGCCCTGAGGGATGAGTCCTGATAAGATCTGGAGACCAATGACCCAGACCCACACAGGATGTTTCCTAATGGTGCTCTTAATACTTACTGACCTTACAACATGGGATGGCTCAGCCCTGAGCTGCCCCTGTGAGGCAGAGGCCTCCCTGGCTCCTGCCTCTCCCTAGAGATCTCCCTGTAACTGACCAGCCTAGTCTTCTCAGGCTTTAGGGCTGGTTTGGCCATGCCCAGATGCCCCCTCCCCACATCCACTCAGCTGGCCTTACTCAGCCACTCAGTCTAGCGACTTGCAAAGCTCACCCAGCTGTCTAATCACTGGTCCTTTTGCTGGCCAGTGTTCTACTAGCATAGGGCTGTATCCCCCCATGGGCCTGTTCCTGCAGGGACTAAAGTGGCCCTGTCACATCTCACCCTCATTAGGAGACGGGTCCCCTGAGAAGTGGACCTGACTAACCAATAATAAATGCTTGCCACAGAGGGGCTTTTATTTTATAATCCCAGACTCATGAGGAATGGAAACCTTGTCCCTTAAACACCAGGACGGGGTAGGGACTGAACAACAGTCCAGCCCCCGGACAACAACCTGTGATATACGTACTATTAACCAGATCTGGTTAATAATAGTACTATTACTATTAATATAGTATATTATACTATAATATATTAATATTAATATTTCATACATACTATTAACCAAATCTGGTTAATAGTAATGTCTCAAAAAAGAGAAGGTTATTTATGTGGGCAAGACTGAATTCTTTCCCTTCAGTTTTGGTGGATGGGAGATATAGAGGTGTACCCTTGGCAGAGCGTTTAAGACACTGCCAATTACAGCAAATCGATACCCTAAATCATATTTTGTTGTACTGCCCATTTTTAAAAGAGGCTCGCAAAAGGTTTATTACTCCACTTGTAACCCCTTTTCCGGGTAGACAAGCTGAATTCTATGCGAGGTACTTGCTGGGTGATCGCTCCACTACCATTACATTCAGGGTGTCAGAATTTCTTTGGAGAGTACATATTATAAAGTTAAAAATGTAAGACATCTGTTAGGGAACTGTGATGGATTTGTCCTAAGAGATTGGGATGTACTATGTTCGTTTAATGGGGTGGGTGGGCGCTGATTTTGATAATTTTTATTATGTCTTATTTTGATGTCTGTATAGTTCTATACTTCTAAATTTAATCTATTTTATAATATTGTTTATGTGGTTGCAATGGCCTGATTGGCTAGGCAAAATGAATGAATAAACTACCCCAGACATACGTACAGGCCGTTATTGCGACAAAACCCAATCCTCTTCCCAGGGATTTCCATTTTATACCCCAGAATTAGCATATCATAACTCAAATTTTTTCTACAGTTCATCACCTTCCAGTTTCTTATATAAAGACTTGGACATTCATCACTATTGTACGTCCCTTTTCCTTTCTTCATTCTCCCTTTCCAGGATTGCTATGCCCCTGGTATGGAATCTGCGCTCAGTGGAGCACCTGATCCACCCGCCAGCCCAAACAATACACCCTGTGGATGTGGCTTGATCACTGTTCTCAAAGCCTTCCCAGTCTTCATCACACCAAACACAGCTGTTTGTTAAGATGTTTATCAGCCCCCTTTGGGGTAGGTGGCTCCCCACTGAATTACATCACCAAGCCCCTCCAGTGCCAACTCTGGCACTCAGCTGATCTCCTCCCTAGGGCCTAGTTGGGTCTCCCCCGCCCCCCCCTCCATCCCTCGCTTGGATCGACTCCTCCGGCCTGGCCCCTTGGGGTCCTGACTCAGAGAGCCCTTGTGCCACCTGAAGGCAAACTAATTCATCCTCTAAAGCCATATTGTGTTTGATTACTTTTAACCTCGAGGCTTGCAGTTGCTCCAACTGACTTTCCAACCCTGCTGTCTGTTTTATAACAGCTCTATTTGCCTAGAAAACCCATTCCACCATTTAGCCTGTCATGGCCGCCCACTCTCTGTGTCCCCTTTGGCCAGGTCTGGGTTCTCCATGTTCCTCTACAGGGCGAACCCAGCCCCTATTCTTTATTGCCAAAGATGGGCAGAGACTTTGCCTTCATTGATTCCTAGGCACACCATTGGTCTTCCCAGCCTTGGGTCTATTGTGTTCCCAGCGTCACCCTTACTGGAGTTACAGCCACTTGGACTATTCGTTTCAGGCAGGTCCTGTTGGCCAGAGTCTGTCTGGCTCTGAAGGGGGTCCCACTACTAGCACTCTGGAGCTCCCTCATCAGGTTGAGACTGGTTCCCTCCCCTCCCCCATCACATAGATGTTGGGCTAGGCTCTGCCCCATGGGTATGGCTCCACCCCCTGAATGTGGACCAGCCCCAGAACTCCCCAGAAATTTGAAACGTTTACACTCGTTAAACATGCTGTAACAGGGCAGTCTCCCTATGGGCCACTGGTCCTTTAAAGTTGATAGCACGGGCTGCCTGCTGGTGCTATCAGGGCTGCTGGTGCTACACCAAAAAGAGGATAGCGCTTAATTGGCTGAGTGCAGCTGGGTTTGGGTGTGTCTGCAGCCAGCCCAAGAAGACTGGTAGGTTTTTTTTTGGGGGGGTGGTGGTGGTGGTTTGTGTTTTTTAAACATTTCATAATCACCTAGCATCTGCCATTAGAGAATGTCAACAATCTGGGAAAGCTAGAAGGGCTTAGCTCTAGGATGGCCAGATATGCAAATTTTAGAGAACACTTATGAGAAATACAGGTTCCAGGGATGCGTTGGAGCCAATGTAGCCCTGCAACCTAACCTGTATTTCTCATAAGTGTCCTCCAAAATGTGAATATCTGGCCCCACTATGTAGCTCCCACTGACTGTAATGATAGAAGACTGCACCCTAATAATTAATTAAGACTCGCATCACCCTACCCAGCTCCCTGTCACTCCCTGCTGTGTTACCTCTATTTTTGAATCACTGTTGTGCCTTATCTGTGTCTTCCTTCTGACCCTATTTCATTCCTTACTTACCTGATCTTAGACTTGTCTGTAACTACTGATTGTACAGTGCCAGGTACACTGCTGGCACTATATAAATAATAAAGTTAAGGTGGGTAGGAGGTCCAGTGCAATTGCCTCCATTCACTTGCACTGGATTTTTCAGGCTGTTTACTTCCGGGTTGGTGAGGGTTTTTTTGTCGGGATTTTCTTTCTTTTTTAGGGGGCGTGGAAGTATCCCTGAATGAGAGGGGGGAAAAAATAAAGGGATGGGTCCTCTAAGGTCTTGTGGTGTAGAAGTGAAGTTTATTTTAAGGGGATGGAGAAATCAGACTGAGAAATCCCCGTTTTGTGCTATGGGGCTTGCAGTTATCATGGACATTCCTATTTCCGTGGCTCTGGTATAATAACTGGTGACTGAGGGGGGGGGGGAGACAGGACTGCTGGTGAGGGGTGGGGAGGAGCTTAAAGGGTGGGGGTTTATACTGTCACCAGCAGCCGGGCGGTGGGGGCAAGAAGGGGAGGAACATACGCTGCCACCGCCCCCCGACCATCTCCTAATCTGTTGGCAGGTACCTCCCAACACACACACACTCACTGCCTCCCTCCCCACACACACTCTGCCCCTCCTTCCCAGCCAGCCTGCCCCTCCCTCCCTCCCTCCACACCCCAGCATGCGCACTCACTCCATGAAGACCAATCTTAAGCCCTGATTGATCAAGGATGGGTAGATGGGAAGAGCTGACATTCTTTCCTACCTCTCGAGCCCTGATTGGCAGAGGAATAAGAGTAAACCCTATGCTATCTTCTGCTTCCAGAAGTCCCAGATCGAGAAAGAGGCTGCAGGAGAGAGAGTACATCAGTTGCTGTGGAAGTATCCCAGATCCAACTTGGCCACAGTGGTGGACAGATTTTTTGAATGCTGATCTATTCCCTTACTGGAGGAGGATAGAGAGAATGTAAGATTGTAAGCCTGCTAGGGCAGGAACTGTGTGCCATGGGTTGGAGGTCTGCACCCCCATTTTACCGGGTTTGAGTGACTCAGTTTCCCTCGCGTACAGCCCACTTGGATCAGTTTTTTCTCTCTGGCTGATTCAAGCCTGTCGCAGGGACAACCCCTTTGTCACTCAAGGGCCCAATCCTTCCCGTTTACAGACTCTTTACTCTTTGGGTTCGCAAGAGCTTGAGAACTCTTGTTGCTCACTTGTGTTCCAATGTTAGACACAGACACTTATTCATAAAGATAAGAAGTAAGTTTATTGATTACATAAGCAAGGTTGTTGATACAGAGTGGTTACTAGAAATCAAAGGTAAATATAACGCATTCCTAACCTATACTGGTTGAGTTTCTAAATAAGCATCTTACCCTACAAAGGTCCAAAAGTTCCTCTCAGTCCTTGATGTAAATGACTGGGCCTTCTGCCTTAGAGTTGCTAGAAAGCAAAGTCCTGTCTCTCAGTTCATGGTTTTCAGTCTTGCTGGCTGCAAGATGCAGAGTGAGTTTCTGATAGTCACTGCCCCCTCTGGGGTACAACTCCTTATATCTTCTCGAGGCTTCTAGAATTCCCTTTGTTCTCTTTTATCAGCTTTCTCTGTCTCTTGCACATAGGCAATGGCTGCCTGCATTAGCATATAAATGTCTCTGGCCACCCGTCTGGGGGAAATCAACAAACTGTCTTTCCATTTCCTGGAACTTGGTCATGTGTCACAGTCATGATTTGGGTTTTACAGTTCTCAGTTGTAATATTACATACATGTGGAACCTTTTGCTTTACGTATTCACCAGACTTGTAGTCTACATGTAGGCCTGTGTTACACATGTGTGACCCTATGTTCCTCCGTGACACCGTGTCTCTTACAATTGTAAAGTGCCAGGTACATTGCTGGTGCTATATAAATGCTTATTAATAAATAATAATAATAATTAATAATTAATGAATGTGTCTCTTTTCCTTAGGGGGTGTTTGTGGTTGTGTACTGGTGGATGATGTGACTGAATGGGGGAAGGTGAGGGAAGTGTCTTGGTTATTGCGCATCTGCTTTGGAATAGTAAGCCTGGCCCATAACATTGGTGTATCATACTGTGGTTTCCTTTTTGGTGTTTCTTGTTAAGAGCTTCATCTAAAACTCATGAAAATGAATGACATTCCATTTCTATTCTGCCCCACCCCTCTGCAATCTTTCCCCACTTCCAGGCCAGCTGCTTGGCTGCTGGTCTTTCCCCATTGCTCCAGCTGCAATGGGGCGTTTAGCAGCATGTCTTATGAATGCATTTTAGTATGACACCAGGACATTGACCTGTATTTTTAGGGATTCAATGGTGTGAAGAAAAACAATTAATACTTGTAACAATGCATGGAGTAACAAACTTTTGTAACATGAGATACAAACCATAACACACAATATTCCAGAAGTGGAACTACTATATAGTGTCATTATGATAAACTCCATATATTAAGGAACAAGTAATGTGCCATGTGTTATGTAAAAAAATAAAATCTTCCTGTAAATCCTAAATTTATGGAGATAAGTCATATTCAATATAAGTTTAAACCATGTGAACCACTGAGTATACTGAAATAGGAATGATACCCAGATTTACAAGTTACATTTGTAAACCTTTATATTGTTTCAACATATAATGTAACAGTGTGGGTGAGGGGAATGCTATAGACATATTGAATTTATGAAGATGTGAATAACATACACACACACACACTCTACTCCCCCTCCCTCCCCCTATATACAGACACACTCAGTCACTCCCCCTGCCCTAGCCAGACGCGCACGCGCACACACACACACAGTCATGTGCTGCGTGCTTCGGTCCTTTCTTTCTGACTCTGATCTGGCCAGAGTCATCCATGCTTTCATCACCTCAAGGCTAGATTACAGCAATGCACTCCATGTGGGGCTGCCCTTGATGACTGTTCAATGAAGTAACCAGGGCAGGGGTTTTGTGCTGAGTAGAGCTTCACAAGCTTTAACAAATGCTAAATAGCAGAATGCTATTTTTCAGCATTCACGTTAGCTGTAAATTCAGGTGCTGTGAAAGGGACATAGTACAGGTGAGGAGGAGTCTGTAGCAACTGCCATTACTTGGCCCAAACACAGATGATATTATCTAACGCAAAACCTTACAACAAATAGTTAAGGCGTGTTCTTACTACTTAAACAAACCCCCAAAACCAAGGAGATTAATATTTCCTAAGCCCAGCAACCGAAGGAAAAAACAAACAAAAACAACCCCACATCTCCAAACCCACCTTAACGACTATGCAATGCAAAATCCAAAACTGTTGAACGTTACAAAATGTTTCTTCATTACAGGTTGCTGACATTAAAACAATGGACAGCATATTTTTCACCCATCTGCTGAGTTGCTTAACTTGAAGACAGACAACAAACAAAACCCACTGAGGGGAAAGTATTTTTACTACCTAGAAAATAGCAAGCTAGTGCATTATCCCTCTGACATTATTCAGGGGATACCATGACAAACCTATTAAGAAGACATGGATCCTACATGGACTACATAGCCCAGCATATCACTACCGCCTTGCACATGCTTACAGGGACATAAAACCACCACACAGAACATAGGGAACATGACTCTGACCTCTCCCCATGTGCACCATGGGCAAAGCACCTCACTGGAATTACATTTATTTATTTATTTATTTATTTATTT
>QEPC01005976.1:715838-823203 GCA_003113815.1 Sphenodon punctatus
GTGTGTGTTTAACACCACCCCCACCCCCCAGGGATCACCCCTACTAAAGTGCATAGCTTAGCTTGCGCTTACCTTGTGGAGCTCCGGCGGCGGCGGGCGGTCCGGCGGCGGCAGGCAGTCCGGCAGCCTCAGCGCCGGCTGTGGCTGCTGGCGTCAGAGACGCTCTAGGCCTTCCGGGGGTTTCCTGGATCTGCGCCTGGATCCAAGATGGCGGCCGCGAAATCTCCTCTCGCGAGACTTCGCCCAGGCCGCTTCCTCCATTGCCGTGCGCCCCCGCCTGCTTCTTTCTTCGCTCCAGCTGGGTGGGGGAGGGACAAAAACCGCCGCTCGAGAGCCGCTGCCCGTATCGAGCAGGGCCACGTGGCGACGGGGCTTCTCATTTTGCTTGTTTACCTGCTCCTTGATCTGCTTTGAGTGTGCCCCACACCTCATCTTGGATCTGATTCTCATGTACCTTCGACACCGCATGATCCTGATCTCTGCCTCAACCCTTGCAGAGTTGTAGCAAGCTGCTCATACTTGTATACTCTTCCAACCCAACAGAGGTTGGTCTAATAAAAGATGTTGCTTTTCCTGTTTGGTCTCTTCTTGTAGCACTTAAAGCTGCAACGTTCTGCAGGCTGGAGTGTTGTTGTTTGTTGTTGTTGTTGTTGTTTTCTTGGTGTGGGGCCCTAACCTTGAGCTTTCTGTGTGGGGAGGTAGCTGTACTGGGAGAACTCTGTGATAACAAGGCCCCATTTGCTGCTGAGCACTCCCAGCATGGCCCTATCCCCTGCAGCGAAGGCTCTCCTTATGTAGCCCCAGCTCAAAGTGCTGATTATGCCAGGAGTCCTCTACAGGAACAGGATCCCTTCCTGCAGTAGCTTCCCCTTTCTTGCCTTCATAGTAGCCCACCCAAGACAGGCAAAAGAGGAAGGTGGGCCATACTGAAGGCAAAATAAGAGAAGCTACCATGGGCTGGATGGAAGCGGCCTGTGAACCAGAGGCTCCCCACCCCTGGCATCGATTCCTGATCTGGATTCTCCTCTTCCTTTCACCATCCTGAGCACACCCCTTAAACACTTCCAATCCTAACTCCTATCCAGCTGCTGAGGTTTGTACTAACTTCCAAAGTCACCCATGCTAATCTCTCTGGAAAGAGATGTGATTTATCAAACAAGTCAACTTATTTATAGTCAAATCTGACCTTTGCTGATAATGCAAAATGGGCCTTCAAGGAGCACCAGCCTGCGTTGGTTCTCCTCTTGCACAGGCAGCAGCACTAGAACATTCTGCACTCTGGTGTAAGCTAGGCTTCTCTCCTCCAAGTGCCACCCACTCTCCCATAAAAAGGCAGCTCTACTTTTCCAGGTACATACCTAACATAACTGCTAATACAGCTAGTTAGTCAACTCATAAGCACTGTAACAATTAATATATAAGGCAACCTCCCAACCTCTCATTTCTGCATTTTTAAACCCTCACACCTGCATGACAGAAAAGGTTCCCTATCCCTGCTCTAGATCTATCAGGACAGGCAATGAAGCTACAAAATTGGTAACATTCTTCATTTTGTCGCCATAAAAGCCACAGAAAAGGCTCTTTCCAGAAAATTGGTTCCCACTATTTGTTTCTAAAGTAGGGAGGCTGTGATGGAATAAAGGTCAAGTGCAAAGCAGAAGGTCACAGGGCAGCCTTCTGAATGATACTCCAGTAGGTTAATTGCAGACCTAAGGAAGCATCCTTTCAAGAGGACTGGCAAAATGGTGAATCCCTGAGCAGTACAGGCCAGCAGAGGGCAGTGTGGTGAATCCATTGCTGTTTGCAGAGTGATAATAATAACACATCATGAAGAAAAGGTTCTATTAAAGATGGATGGCATCTGTTTTGACTCCAAAATCCCTTTATTTATTTATTTAAAATATTTTTATCCCGCCTCTTCTGCTCACAGTGGCTTGAGGCAGCTAAGAGCAGCAAAATAAAATATAAATACAGCAATACATATATTAAAACACTAAGAAACTGTACAATAAACTGGACATAAAAAAATAAATCATCCTACCACCCTAACCCACCCATCTCCCTCACCAAATGCCTGGCAGAACAGCCAGGTCTTGCATTTTTGTCAAAAGGAGGGAAGGTCAGGAACCAATTGGGTCTCCGCTGGAAGGGAGTTCCATAGCCTAGGTGCGCCTACCACGAATGCCCTCTCCAGAGTCGTCCCCTGGGATACCCGAGGGACCTCCAGGAAGGTGCCCCTGGCCAACCACAAGGGCCGCTCCGGGGCCTGAGGGNGGGTGGGGTCCAGACTGTTTAGGGCTTTATAGGTCAAAACGAACACCTTGAATCAGGCCCAGAAGACTATAGGCAGCCAGTGCAGGGAGCGGAGCACCGGTGTAATGTGCTCATGGCGGCCTGCTCCCATAAGGAGGCGGGCCATCACATTCTGCACCAGCTGCAGTCTCTGGACCATCACCATGGGTAGCCCCATGGTTTTATGGTCTAACAACTACTGTTCATATGTGACTGGATATATTCCTCTTCTCAAAAGGATGGAAAATCCAGAATCTTGGTATGGGAACTGGACTTCTGATACCTGAAGCATGTTGGCATAGCTGTTTTCCAGCCGTTTTTATGAGAAGATGTTACATCTGAATAAGATAATTATGAGAAGGGGTGATAATTGCAGAATTCCTATTGTCAGACACGATGGAGGTCAGAAACTTTAATCTTTATTTTATCAAAATCATTCAGTATTTAATGTTTTAATAAGTTGATTTTAACCACACTGGAAATAAATACAAGGAATTGTGATTATAGCATTAGGTGTCATCGCTCGTTTTCAGCATTAAGCATTGGGTGTTCATCTGTTTGTGGAAACATGCATCCCGATACATACTTATCACAGATTGGGTTCTTACAAATCATGGTCACAGCCAACATGCATCTGCCACTGTCATGTAGCTGCTACTACTGTTGTAGCTGAGACTTCTGGTTTGTGGTAATCTAAGAGCCCATGTCCCAGCATATGGCACTAGCTGGTGGGAGAAGACTTGAATAGCCACTTTAACAGCATTTTAACATTTCTTATGCATGTTGCAGGGCTGCATAGGGCACCAATACAGCCCTGCAACATGCATAAGAAATGTTAAAGCAGTGTTAAAGAGGAGTTAAGGTGCATGTCTGTTTTCACCCACTGGAACACGCAACATGAACTTCTATACGAACAGCTATGGGATGATATCAGCAATTTCAACAGGTGATGGATTTATATAGATTATTATTATTATTTTATTATTTTATTTTATTATAAAAATTTATATAGCGCCAGCCATATACCTGGTGCTGTACAGAACATAGAAATAGACGCGGTCCCTGCCTGTGGCTTACAATCTAAAAGACATTTTTACATCTGGTAACACCTGCTGTGGTGGATGCTATTGACACCCCCCTCTGCCTGTCCATCTCCACTCCTTTCTGAAGTGTGAGTATATATATTCTTGTACATATATATGTACAGTGAAGGAGAAAAACAGCAAGGAGGAGAAGGGGTTGGATGCTATCCTTACAGTCATGAGTGGCAGGCAATAGCAAAACTTCCATTGATTTCAGTGGGTAATCCCTGAGAGCCAGGGATTGCAGCAGTGACACCCAGACCCCCATCTGCTCTTTTAAGAATGTCTCTGGCTCCCCGTTCCCCCCCCCCCCACATGAGGGAGACCATTCTTGGTGGCTGCCCCCATGTTTTGGAACTCCAGTCCCCAGGAGGTTTGCTTGAGCCCAAGCCTGGCTAGCTTCCGGAGGCGCCGGTGCAAACTTGTTTTATTTAGGAAAGCATTTGGCAGGCAGGGATAGGCGGGGTTTGTTTGGGGTGGGGAGTTAGGGGAGGGGGGTGTTGTGTGAAAATAAGGGTGAGTGAGGAAGTGGGGGAGATGGTGTAGGGTTGTGGGGTATTCTATGTTTTATTATTATTATTATTATTATTATTGTTGTTGTTGTTTTTTGACTTGTCTTTTATATTTTGATAGTGTAAGCTTCTCTGAGTCACTGTTGGCGGGAAGGGTGGGGTAAAAATTTAAATTATAATTAATTTTATTTCCTGAAGGCTCAGAGCAGCATAAAACATATAAAAATATTAAACTATATAAAATTAAAACCACTTCATACAACCCTATCCTCGCCTGCTAAAAGCCTGCCCAATAAGGTCTCCCATTGCCTTCTTGTCCCCCTGGTGGCGGCTTGGGAGTATGTTATTAGAGCAGGCACGGCTTAAGCTCCGTGAAGGACGCTGATTGGCAGACTGAAGAAGCCGAAGGGCGAGCGCCATTGGTTCCCAAATGGAGAGGGGTGGAGATGCCGTCGCCAGGGCAACCTCAGAGGAGGGTGTGAAGTGCAGCGAAGCCGGAAGTGGTCGTGTGCGTGTGCGAGGGGAGCGCTGGGCCAGGGCGGGGTTGGCCGCTCGGGGGTGAAGTGCTGGCAGTAGTAGTGGTGGTGGCGGCGCGCGCGCCAGCGCTTTGCTTGGGTGTCGCGAGGCGCCTCGGGGCCGGCGCGCGGCGGGGTCATGGGCTGCTTCTTCTCCAAGCGTAGGAAGCAGGCGAAGGAACAGCAGCCCGGAGGCGATAGCCGGGACCCCGCTGCTGCAGGGGAGGAGGAGAAGCAGCAGCCGCAGTACAGTTGGGACCAGCGCGCCAAGGTAACCCCGCTGTTCCGGCCCCCGTTTCCTCCCACCCCTCAGCCAGAGCCCCTCTAGCCAGCCAGCCACCCCGGTCTCCGCTCTCCGTATAGAGAGACCCCCCCCCCCCCAAAAAAAGCGGAGTCCTCGCAAGGCTCGGCGCCCCTTTAGTGCAGTGCAGTGGCGTGGAGTGGGGGAGAGTAGTAAAAGAGAAATGAGGGGGGCAGTGGCCTTGAATGCAGTGGGGGTACAGCACCCCCAGGTCCTCCCCTTGATCATGTCCCTGCTCTAGTGACCTCCCCAGCAGCCCTCCTTTCTGCTAGGAGAGCCCTCTCCCACCTTACTGCCCCTTCCCATCCCGGGTGTAACACGGGGATGCAGTGGCGATTGCTGCTGCTGCTGCTCCTCTCGGGGGACTCTGTTGACTTCACTCTTTCCGTAGCCCCGTGAGGTCTCTTCTTCCCTCCTGCGTTGGATTTGTTTAGCTTGGGTGAATTTCTCTCCTGAGCTTTGGTCGCTTCCCGAGCTCAAAGCCCTGTCGCTTAGATAGTCTAGGCAATAATGGTGTGTACATCTCTATCTCCGATAACCAACTACCACAGCCCTATTTCTTCCCATAGCAGAAAGATGAGCTTTCATCGCCCTGGGCCGATCGTATGTAACTGTAGCCTTTCCCACTGTTTTTAACGCTTTTGTCGTTGAGTTGCAACATGCCCACAAAACGGGTAACCACATCCATTTCAATGAGGCTTTGTGCTGAGGGTAGTGCTCTGAGGATGGGCTGTGATCCACAAACCATCTCTCTCCTCTGGAGTAAGTAGTTTTTGGATTGTAGCTTTGGTCTGTAAGAGGTGCAATTTGTGCTTGGAGGAGAGCAAGGGTACATAAGGTGGCACTGCCCCCTATAATTTTTGTTGCTTCCTTATAGAAAGATGTACTGTCCCGATTTCCCCCTTTCATGTTTTTTCCCCCCCTTAGTTACAGACCTGGATGATAGGATCTCCCTCAGAAAATGTGCGGCTCTCAGCCTGCGTGAAGCAGTTGAAGTTGCTGTCTTGAGTCTGTGCTTCCCTTTAACACAAATGAGGTGGCATGACCTGGGGGGTGGGGAGAGAGTTTCATGTAACTAGTTACCAATCTACAATGTGTTACGTTTAAATCAAAACTAATCCCTGATTTTAGGATGGATTTTAACAGTTGCAAACACCGGTGTGTGCAAAGCACTTTGTGTTAAGCGCTGTTTGGTAAGCAGTGGGCCACCGTCAGCATAAACTTCAGATTGTTTAAATGTGAGGTGTAACCCCCTTTAAAATGTTGTAGTGGGGTAACAATGCTTCCTTTTCCTTCATGCTTTGGCTTTGTGTCACGGATTATATTTTCCTTCTCAAATTAGATGGAAATCATAAGACAACTGGAAAATTGTAGCGGCAGCACCTGAGTTCTTGTCACTTCTGTTTATTTCTCAGAATGACAAATAATAAGGAAAAGGGATGTTCTTGAAGCATTCCTGACACGAGTTACAAAAACAGGTCTTCAGCTGCAGTTTAGTCTTGACAGCAAGCAGAACCAGCTCCAATTTTTTTATCTTGTATCTTTATAAAATCATAGATACACTGTTAACTCTTTGAGAAGGGACAATCTTTTTGTCCAGTGCTATTGGTCTTTTAGATGCTACTGCTTTGTAAATAATTTGCCCTCAAATCCAATTATGTGTACGCTCTAATATGGGAGCTTTTTAAAATAAACGTTTCTTAGGTAGTGTTATATTGTAGCTATGTCTGCTGGATTCCTTAGAGTTGGAGAAGTGAAAGTGACATTTCTGCCTACAAAATAATTGGGGCTGTTAAATCACTATTGAAGACTTTTCTTCAACTCGTTGCATGCTGCAACTGAATTTATATATATTTTAAAAAATAGTTGCAGGCAAAAAAGTTTGGCTGAATTAAAGTTCTGTGACCTTTGCCTACATGGGATATGTATGCTCTTTGGTTTGGTGTCCTTGATAACTGTGATGTCATAATCCTGCTAGTTCTCCAGTCATCCATTATCTTCATGGAAAAATAGGACAGATAAATGAATTTTTAATGCCAAATAAAGCAGGAAAGTGTCTTGTACCTTTCAGTTTAATAAATCAGAAGGGGGGGAGAAAAGATACAAACCCATATTTTTTTCTCAGGTTATTTTTATATATTTTCTTTTAAAAAAAATAAAAAAAATCTATCAACAAACTTGGCCAAATGCCCTGAAGTGTCACTTAAAGCTTTCAAGAGGATTAAACCAAGCTGTGGACTAAGTATGTACAAATCTTGGTTGGTGGGGGAGGTTTGGAGTTAGAATGAAGGAGGCTGATCAATATCAGACTGTCACTTGGAACATTTTTTTTGGTTCTGTGGATTCTTTGTGGCATATATTGGCAATGGTATACTGCTTTGGCGGGAATAGAAAGATGGACTACACTGTTCATATGGCTACTACACCTTGCTATGGTGATGCTGTTAGAATTTTAATAGCAACACTCATACTTGCGTGTAGCAGACTAATACTAGCATAAAAGGGTACTCCTGAGACATCCAACCACCAATTTCACTTCAGCATAAAGGAACTGCATTTGATTTACTAAAGCACAGTAACCCATAGTACATTTCATATGTACTATGGCAATTTTAATATAAAAAGGTAGTAACAGATACTTTCTGAAATGCAGTGATGTCAGTACGAATTAATTAGATGAAAGATTTCATCATATAGGTAATCATATAGATCTCATCATGATATAGGTGAAGTCAAATAGACCACTTCTCCTGTATACAAGATAAAAACGTGGCGTACAATGTACCCTTTCAATTATTGGGTTGTTACACATAAAATGCCTGAAGTGACTTGTACAAGGGCTTCCTCTTTATGCACATTTTACTTAAGTCAAAAGAGCTATTTTGAATAGAGTGGATTCCATTACTGTACACAGGGAGTTTTATATAACTTTATTTAAAGAAAAGCTACAAACAATCTTGAAGCTATTTCTTTGTAGTGTGTAAAGTTGGCTGCCAAGTTAAGTTAATTATGCTTACATCTGTGGTTACTGGACTAAGTTTACTCAACAGCTGTGAAAGTGGATAATTGTTAAAAGACAGTGAAAACAGGATTTAGCATATGAGCTTTTGTGGAATGGGAGTTGGCAAACTTAGGTATCACCTTAAAACATAGCTATTCTAAAAAGCTTAAGGCACTGCTAGTCTGACAGATTTTTGTTTTTAAAATGTCTTTTCCCTTTGCTGCTGTATAAAGACACCCAAGCAAGCTAATTATATGAAGTACTTCTTTATATGTACAGAAAAAAATGTAAAGGACGTTCCTATTCAGATAGCACCCTTCAGAATATATAGTAATCTTAGTTTTATAAATACTTTTACTACCTTTCTGGCATATTTAGTTATTTAGTGTGCTTTTAAGTTAACGCCCTTTTGGATGAGGAAGTTCTCACTTGTTGGGAGTTATTTCTGCTTTCAGTATGTCAGCAAGGCAGTTTTCACTGTATATGCTAACTTCTGCTAGCCCAGAAGCATTATAGTTTTAAAGAAAAATTTACACTGTACTTTGCAGATGTAACGACTTGTAGAAAATATCTATGTGGGGTAAAAATCTTTCTGCTTATATATTTGTTGAACTGGCAACTAGAATTGCCATCTTAGCTTTCAAAATTTGCTGCTTTGTTAGCAAACAGATGGCGTATTGTCACGCCCATCAGCCTAATATGGATTTGCAGCTCTATCAATAATTGGGGGGGGAGGAAAGAGTGTCACTTGGTCAGTTTCACTTTGGCTGGCTTTTGCAGAGCTCTCCGTGTGCTGCTTGCTCTGATCAGGTCAATAGTGGCAGCCACGGAGCTCTGGGGACTGGGTTGCTTTGTGGGGCTTGGTTCTGGGGTGCTTTGTGGGGCACCGCCCCAGAGCCCTTAATGTAGAACTGCCCCTGCAAGAGATTAAAGTTGGTTCCTATTTACAAACGCAAAACGACTTAGCTGGTTTCCTTCTTTTCCACACATCAGCATGCTGACAAACGAAAAGGTAGGTGTCAGGCAGTCAGCTGAGCATTCTACCCAGTCCTGTTGCATTCTCTCTGTGGCCAACCACCCTTGCAAGCTAGGCCTCAGGAGGACACTTTGAGAGGCTTTTTTCATGTGCAGGTTCACCAGGAGTTTTTATTAAAAACAAAAGAACCATTTCCCCCTCGGTTTAACCACCTCCAGTCCACTTCTAAATGCTCCATTAGGGGAAACTGGCGGACAAACATGAGGTTGTGGTGTGTGGTTTTCTTTTTGTGTGAGAGGAATATTCAGTTGGCGTTGGGACAGTATTCTAAATCTGTATAGTAGGGTAAAATATTTCAAGTGTGGAGAGTTATGTTGAGGCTTTTTTTTTTTTTTTTTTTAAAGATAGTCTTACATTTTTAGTCATTGCTATGGCAAAGAGGGCAAATAGTGGGGTACTTCTGCTGTGATTGGGAATTGCTAGGATAAGTTCTTAGAGGATAGGTCTATAAATGGCTGTTAGTCAAGACGAAAACACCTTTGACTTACGAGGACTGGGAGTGAATAATGGGTACTAGATCACTTTATGTCCTGTTGTGAGCCTCTCAAGAGCTGTCCACTACAAGAGGCAGATGTTGGGTTAGATGGAGCATTAGCCTGACCAGGTATAGCAATTATTCTGCTGAGGAAAACTCATGGATTAGAGCTAGATGGAATTTCCTCGGGAATATCCAAAGACAAAAGCAAGCCACCATTTTTTTCTTTATAGATCTGTAAATTTGTGCAACATGTGCCACCTGCTGCTCAGTGCGATCACAGTGTAGAATTATTGGGCTGGCTTCTCTTGTGATCACTTCCCCTGATGATGACCAGAAACTAAAGGAGCCCATTAGACACTCAGCATGCTGATTTTATTAAATAGAACTTTAAATTAGAGATCAGCACAGCTATTCTAAAGAGAAACATTATCCCTAGTTACATGAGGGGTTTTAATTGGGTCTCATTCAGTCTCTGGCCAAAGCAATTTTCCAAACAAGAATATCTCTGGGATTGTATATGTGGTGTATGCTTCTCTCTCCAGCAGCTTTAATCCAAAACCTACTGAACATGCCATCCTTTCACAAATTGTGTAAAATAGTAGGCAGATAGGCAGCTTGGTAGGAAACTTTGCTTTGCCCACAAATGAAACCTTTACCTTTACCATCAGCTGTTTGTCAAGGTTCATGTTGCTTGGATGTCCAAAGAACAGAAAAGTGGACATGTGGGATGTTAGAATCAGCTTGGAAAATATTCCTTTTAAGTAGAGTAAGTGTGCTTCTGAAAAGTCCCAATGTTCCTAAATTCTGTCGTCATGCACGTTGACACGAAGACAAGAATCCATCATAGTGATCCACGAAGAATTACAGCATTGTGAAATAACACAATTATTGACTTGATAGGAATAGACTAAGTATATTGAAGTTGGTAAAAGCAACTGTCCTAACAACTTGCAAATAGTTGGTGATCCTAGATATATTTTCCACTTTGAAAGGTCAAGTACGTGTGTGGTCTTCTAGATTTCAGAGTACATTTTCTTTTCTCTTACTGAGAGCTTGTCTACAGTTAACTCTTGCACTGCTAAGTTAATGTGCACATTTCAGTAGCACACCTCCAGCATATATATGTTCAGCTGTTCTCATTTCCTGAAATCACTTGGCATCCATACTCCTGTGCATGGTGTGGATAGACACAGTGCCTCTAGAGAGGATAGCCAAGTCCATTATTTGATTGGATCCTCAATGCTGCTTAGTGTAAGTGTGCACATGGTAACACTTTTTAGCTTTTGCCCTTTTAGAAGATGCAAACAAAATGTTATGGACTTGCGCAAACTGAAACTGTGTGTACACCCAGAGTGGTGGTCTGGTACAGAATGTTAGACCAGTCCTGAGACATCGTCTTTTAAATCTCCATCTATTTGCTAACCAATGTTCTACTGTTGAGGGCTGGGTTCAGTAAAAATGGTAACATTTCTCTGCTGTTCCGTTGACCTTTTATACAGAATGGATCCTGTCACAAGGCTTGTGAGATTGAGCAGGGCTTTTGGGGAAAAGAATGCCTTTAAGTTCCTCTCTAGAGAGTTCTGCTGTGCTGTTTTTTTAAATTTATTTTTATTTTGTTCGTATCTGCCACCCTTCCCAAGACTCAGGATGAATCATAAACAATAACAATAGATAAAACTTGTATTAAAAATACCCTTAACCCCCCGCAAGCTCACCACCAAATCCACCCAAGACTTCCAATTTCCCACACCCAACCCCCCCTCACAATCCTACCTTAAAACATCCTATTAAAACCACCCCTATCCCCACCTGCCAAATGCTTTTTCAAATAGGAAAATCTTATACCACCTCCGGAAGACACTTGGGCTCAACCGAACCTTTGATAACATTGGGGCATCAACTGAGAGCGTCTCCCAATAGGCCCTTGTCGTTCAAACAAGGCTGACTGACAGTACCCACAGGAAGGGGCTCTTGGCAGATCGCAGGGGCCATAATGGAGCATGGAAGGATAGGCGGTCTTTCAGATAAGTGGGGGCCCAGCCTGTTTAGGACTTTAAAGGCCAAAACCAGCACTGTGAATTGTGCCTGCAAAGCTATAGGTAGCCAGCTAATTCGTGGCAACAAAGGGCTGGCCTGGTTTCTAAGAGAGGAACAAAACGGTCACTAATCTGATTTCTTTAGACTGACTTAAAATAATGCATTTGACTTTGATTATATGATCCACTATTGCCTGATCTTACCATGGTACAGTGTTTCAATTTGGGACCTTCAATTCTGGGACATCAGGATTCCTTAAACACAAATATAGAAAGATTGCACTTGGTTGCAAAAATTCTTGGCTGTTAGGTTTTATTGTATATTAAAGTTGTTGGAAGCCGCCCCGGGCTGCATGGCAGGAGGGGCGGGGTATAAATTTATTAAATAAAAAATAAATTAGGTTGCTCTTATGCGAGGCGCTGAAAAGCGCCTCCTGAGTCCCACGCTGAAAGAAAAGCCGCACGGGGGAGTGTTTACATGTTCCCCGTGCTGCCGGAAGTGACGTGCGCCCCTTTGTCGGCAGCGGGAGCACGTCCCTTCTGGCAGTGTGGGGAGCATGTAAACATTCCCCGCTGCAGCTTTTCTTTCAACGCGGGACTCGGGAGACGCTTTTCAGCGCCTTGTGTAAAAGCGGCCTCGGTGCTTATAGTTAAACTGAAATATCTTAAAATCTCTTGCCACTACTACTCTTAAGGAATTGTGAAAACTGGTTTATGATATTGGCACAGTCTCTTCTTTTATGTGTTTTAAGAAGAGGGGAGGTCATCTGAGTAACACATGACAGTTTGTCACAATAACTGCATTAAACCTATTGGAGAGAGTCTGTAGCAAGTTTAAAAACGCAACAACCGAACTAATTCTCTAGATGTTGTGTTTAAGTATAGAACTGCTCAGACACACACCCACACCCTTGAGTGATGACTTGTGACATGGGGTGAGGCTCCATGCCTTGAGTAGCCTTACTACTTCCTGAGCAAACTATGGCTTGTGCCCACGTCCCACCAGTCTCTTTCTCTCGCCACGCCCCCCCCCCCCCCTTCCTGGTGCATGCCGAGCAGCTCACTGCTCCATGACACGCCCTTGGAAAAACTCACGTCGCGGGCAGGGACGGGTTCTTAGTTCAGGTAGGGCCAGGCACCTGCTCGTGTGAGCGACGCTGTAGCTCACCCAGCAGCAGTGGCAGCTTAACAGGGGCCCACCCACGCAGCTTCTCCGCAACTATCTCCGCATGGCCAACTCCCCATGCATGCCCTGCTATGTGGTGGCGGCGATTGCCCACCTTGGGGCCATGTATGGATCCGGCTACCACTGCTTGTGTGGCCTCACCCATGGCTGTGGGTAGTGCAGTTCTGCTCTTGGTATGGAAGCTTTTATTATGGAATTTTGCCTGCATATGTGTGGCTAAAGGTGATTGAGAGGTGTGTGGTATGGGTCAGTTACTTGAGGAATTTATTGTGTGTATACATTTGGAAGACTTTTTTTTTTCTTCTTTTTTTTTACCATTGTGTAAACCTGGCAAAAATGAAGCTGCAAAGTGTGGGCAGTTGAAGAGGAAGTCCATGAGTTAAAAAGTGCCCCCCCGCCCCATATATTCATTGATATTCCTTGGGGTTTTTTTTAAGTGGACCTCCTAAAATTGAATTTGAGCTTTGTTAATTTGAAAAAATATTTTCAGACATAGTGAAACCGGGGTCAACCATAAAATGAGATAAAATACTGCCAGATAACAAATCAAACCAAAATGAAAGTCTCAGAATTTTAGTTGCAGAAAACATTTTTAGAGTATTTTTTGAGGTTGGCAGTGTCCTTTTAAAATATATATACCAATAGACATACTGCTGAGATACTCGGAGCAGAAAGTCAGGCTCATTGACTTGGATTTTAAAATTCATACACTAAACAGTTAAGTTTAGGAGTAGGGTACAGGAAATGCTTAATTGGTAGAAAATGAATTGCTGGGTCCAAGCCTACCCCAGAAGCCATGACCCACACCCCCTGTCCCAGAGCTTGTCAGAGCAGAGAAACTGAACCCTATTTTCTAGGTAGCAACCCAATGACTGGACCACCCTGCCTCTCAAAAGCTGAATATAAAACAGGAGTTCTTGTGATTTAATCTATATGATGACCAGCACTGTAGGGGTGGGATAGGACAGTTGCTAATGAAAGCCAAATAAAACTACCCAGGGTTTTTCTGGCTTATGTTTCCAACTCTGAAATGGCCAATATTGGTCTTTCCTTGATCTGTTGCATCTCACGGTGTGTAATCCTACTGGGAACATAATCATTTTATTTCTGTAGTGCCCCTCTCTCTTTAAATGGCACTTAGAGTGCTTTACAATCAAAAATATGAAAATACAAAACAATTTAAAAGGGGGAGGTAAAGAGGGAGGCTAGACTACGTTAAGGGTGAACTGGCAGTGGATCCTGAAAGCACCTAGAGAATAAGTGATGATGAGGGAGGAACGAAGATGTATATCCGGAGGGAATGAGTTCCACGCTGAGGGGCCAGCCACAGCAAATGCCTGATTTCCCATGGCTCAGCCTCACCCCCCTTGAATGTGTAACCAGGTTGTACCTGGTCCCCTGAGTTCGTGGCAGGAGGATTGAGGTATCAACTACCCACATCCCCACTAGGCACCGTGCTTTGTCAAGAAATAGTTTGGTGCCTCCACTTAAGGAAGGGAACACTTCTGTGTTCAAATAACCTCTTATGATAACTTTTATTAAATAAAACCGGAACTAAACTGAGAAAGTAACATATAGGTAATTAGTGCACTGGAATGTTTTGGGATCCCTTTTCTTTTTCTTTTTTTTTTAATGGGTAATATGGAGAGAAAAACCCCTGGGCCTGCCCCTCACTCCCCTGGCCTAGAAATTTCAGATCAGGGTCCCAGTTATATTTAACAGATGTGACAACGTACGTTTAAATCTCCTCGTCAAAACTCATGTGAGCGAATCTGAGGCTGTCTAGCCCAAAATTCTGGGAGATACTAATGACCCCTATAGATGGGGGAATCGCCCTCCCCTGGTAATTCCTCTCTAAGAAGAGTCTCTCAGGTCAGAATACCAAACTTCAAGGTATCATTTGCGGTGTACTATAAAACAGGACAGAGCAGGGGGGGAAACACAGCCTCTCCCACCAAAACTCCTTCTCCCGCTTTGTTTTCTCCTCAGACCCCGCACTCACTCTCTCAACATTCCAAACCAGCTGATTGGCTCTTCCGCATTCTGTTTTGGAGTGGTGGCCCCCACCTCTTATTTATTTCAGCTGCTTTTACCACCTTTTCTTCAACTGCCTCTTTTCTTTTTGAGAGGGGCTACATCCTCCCCCCTGTCCAAAAACCTTAATGTCCTCTTTAAACTTAACCAAAACAACAAACTCTAAACACAAATTACTGTAGAATAGTAATATAGTAGCTATATCACTTTAGGAAAACCCAAATAAAAATCGGACTCCTCTGCCTAGCGCTCTGGACGGTTAAATTGGGATTAGATAAAACACTTTCCAAAGAAACCCAGTATCAAATGACTTCATTTTAGGTGTTAAAAAGCAGCTGTGAACAGATTCTCCTAACCCAACTTTCGCACAGTCAGGTGTTATTTCTCGGTTTTGTACAGTAGGAATGCGGGTCTCTGAAACTTCTCTGAGGGTGTCATAGCCAAGTTTACTAGGCGGTCTTCTCTGCCGCACCCCACGTCGTGGTAGTGTAGATGACATTGATCCCTCGCTAGACGTTAATACAAGATTTCCTTCAAATTCTGCATTCACTGCAGGATCATTTTCTGAAAAAGGAAATATCCTATCATTTTCTTGCTGAGAATTTTTCTTAGAAGTGAGAGGTTCAGGTTCATATGACTCAAATAGACCAACTTCCAGGTTTAATGGGAGTATATGTGATAATGGATCTCACAAAGGATCAGGTGGCATAATTGTACCCTGACTCTGAGAACTAGAAGAGGGTAAATCAATACAATAAGGAACCACATTCGAATAGTCATCGTCTGAGTCAAAATCCCTCTGAATTGAGGCACCCTCATTCAAACACATCCCCTGGGCTAAGTACAGAAGTATCAGTCTCTATGTACAATGATACAGGTAATGCAGAACTGTCAGCTGCACTATTATTTTTCTTATTACAGGATCTTAATTTAGGAAGGAGAATATGCAGTAACAGTAGGTGTTTCATCCACTCGCACTAGCTGACCTATAGGCAGTATGTGATTCCGATGCAAAGTTCTAATAGGGCCTGTCCCTGATTCGGGTTTTAACTGGTACACCGGTAATCTGGGCAATTGGGATTCCACAATATAAGGTTTTCCATTCCACCGATCAGCCAACTTACATTTCCCTGGGATACCCAGGTTCCTCAATAGTACTCGATTCCCAGGCTGTAGATCATGATATTGAACATTTTGGTCATACTGGTCTTCGTTGCTCTTACTCATTTTTTCTGCAGTTTATTGTGCTTACCTATAAGCTTGCTGCAGATCTTGTTTGAGCTTTTCCACATATTTTAGATAAGATCTAGTACTAGTTGCATCACAGGACACTTTAAAACAAAGATCTACTGGGAGTCTAGCATCTCTCCCAAACATAAGATATTAAGGAGAGAACCCTGTAGCTTCATTTCGGGTGCAAATATACACATGCAGATGATTAACATGCTGGTTCCATGTGATCTTTTGGTTGTCCGACTGTGTGCCAATCATATTAAGCAATGTTTGATTGAATCTCTCAGGCTGAGGATCCCTCTGAGGATGGTAAGGAGAGACTGAGACTTATTAACTCCCATCAAACTAAGTAATTAATGAATAAGATGACTTTCAAAGTCTCATCCCTGATCAGTGTGCATTCGTTTAGGTAAGCTATAATGGACAAAGTAATTGTCCCATAATACTTGAGCAATAGTTGTAGCTTTCTGGTCCTTTGTGGGATAAGCCTGTGCATATCGGGTGAAATGATCTGTCACCACCAAAACGTTACATCGACCTCTACTATCTTTTTTCGATGGAAAGAAAATCCATACACACCAGATCCAATGGCTGTTCACTGATAAGGTGTAATAACGGAGCTGCTCTGGTGGGTAAAGTTTTCCACTGAATGCATTTCCCGTAGTTCTTACAATATGTTTTCACTTCAACTCTCATTCTGGGCCAGTAAAATCTGTCTTTCATTGTCATAGGTCCGATCAAACCCTAA
Organism: Sphenodon punctatus; assembly: GCA_003113815.1. Lineage (NCBI taxonomy): Eukaryota > Metazoa > Chordata > Lepidosauria > Sphenodontia > Sphenodontidae > Sphenodon > Sphenodon punctatus. Next base: position 732,293 of record QEPC01005976.1, read on the forward strand.
ATGTCCTAAATCACCATGGATGGATCGGATAACAGTATTTTTAAATTGATTGGGTAACACGAACTGTTTAATGCTTAGTTTATCTGCTGGCAAATCAGATATATTAGGCCCTTCTCCAGTCGCAAATTGTCCTATTCCCGCAACAGCAATTGAGTATCTGGATGGGGACTTTTTTTTTTTTAGCTAACTCAGAATCTTGAGGGGCTAATCCTCCAGGCCTTTAACGCCAAGGCGTTCCATGTTCCATGGGGTGGAACTATGGGCACCTTTTGCCCCATTACATCTTGACAAAGTCCAGTCATCCTTTCTTAGAGCGTTGCTCTGGGCTCCGGGGGCGGGGGGGACATCGGGAACCGCAATTAGACTAGAGACTGGGCAGCGGAGCTGGGCTTTCCAGGCATGGGCTAGGGCTCATAGACTCTGGCTAAAATCTGTTAAATTGTGCCAGAGGGGTCTGTTTCCCTATTTACAGGAGGATATTTATCGGAGTCAGTGGGCGCAGAGAGTTGAGAAGCATCTAGCCAGGTTGGGTCTGCCCTGGCCCTATCTCCTAGCAAGGGATTATGGGGTGGCGGGGGTGGAACTAAAGCACAGGTGGGAAGATGTGAACCTCCAGGAAGAGAGGGCCCGGGTGGCAATTTCTCCCCATATGTCCTGCTACTTGAGGATGCCAGGGAAAAGTGGCTGATGTCGGCCGCAAGGTTTAATGCCCTTCCATCCCAGCTTTGGGTGGGTAGACTAGCTGGGATTCCTTTCCACCAGAGACTTTGCCCCTTCGACCAGTTAGAGGTTGAAACTACGGAGCATGTGTTGTTTAGGTGTCATCTTTACGACTTCCAGCGGGCTGAGTTTTTGTATACCTTTTTGTTAAATCAGCCAGGGAGGTCCGATGACAGGAAGAAAGAAATCTTGCTTAGTAATCTTAACCAGGATCTCACATGTAGGATGGTGAAGTTTCTAACGGCTGCATTTGTTAGGAGATACCAGTTGGTTAAATTTATATCTTCACAGTCACTTGTCTAGGAATGGTTTTTTTGGGGTACGGAAGGCAAATGGTCTGTTTTGATGATTGTTTGTGATGTTCCATGTTTTGTTGATGTCTGTGTTGGTAATACTCAGCAATGGCCAAGGCCACGCTTAATAAACTAGATTGATTGATTGGTTGATTGAGGAGCTAATGCCTCCCATATAGGTCCAATACAAGGATCTACCCTTTGAGCTTGCACCAGAGATCGTTGACTGAGCTGAGGTAACTTCATCATACTTACACTGCACAATTGGCAATATGCCAAGACCGCAGCAGATGCAGAGGCTCCCAATAAATCAACATACTGTTGAGGAAGAAACTGATGATGGTTTGAGCTATATACCACAGACTGACATAGTGCTCTAACCCCTGGACTTGGAATTTCTTCCCATTCATTGTCATCAGCAAGAGATAAATGAGGTAATTGTGACAGCGCATCAGCATCTTGACTGTTCTGTCCAGGAACCTGGTACTTCACCATAAAAGTGTAAGCAGATAAAGCTACCAACCACCAATGCCCTGTGGCATCTACCTTGGCTGAGATCAGGATGTAGGTTAAAGGATTATTATCAGTTCTGACTTCAAATTGGGCTCCATTTAAGTATTCATGCAGCTTGTCCACTATAGCCCACTTTAAGGCCAACAACTCCAGTTTATGTATGGGATAATTTCTTTCTGATGGAGACAAACTTCAGCTCACAAAGACAATGGGTCTTAATCCGTGAGGATGTTCTTGATATAATACCCCACCAAGTCTATTCAAACTAGCATCAGCATGCAAAATATAAGGCTTTTGGGGAGCTGCAAAAGCCAACATGGGCACCGCGAGCAACAAACTCTTAACTTGGGAGGCCTCTTGACATTGATCATCCCATTGGTAACCAAAGGGTTCAGATACTTTAAAGTAAGACTTATCAGTAGGTTGATTACCCTTCTGCGTGTATTTGCTGATATGAGGCATTAATGGGCAGATAATGCAAGAGTAAATCTTGATAAATCTTCTATAATACCCACAGAACCCTAAGAAGGATCGGAGGGTTTGTAAGTTGTGGGGTCACGACCATGTAGCAACAGCTTCCACTTTAGCTGGGTCAGTGGCTATCCCATCCTCTTAAACAATGTGTCCAACACAGGTAACGGAAGTTCTACAAAATTGGCATTTATCAAGGGACAGCTTTAATCCTTCCTCTTTCAGGTGATCTAGTACCTTCAACAGGCGTTCCTCATGCTCTTCTAACATCCGTCCAAATATTATCAAATCATCAAGAGATACCGGCACTTCCACTAAGTTCATATCCCCAACAGTTTGCTCCATCAGTCTCTGGAAAGTAGCTGGAGCCCCTGTTATTTCTTGGAGCATCCTTTCAAACTGGTAAAATCCCAAAGGACGAATGAAAGCAGTCTTCTCCTTATCATTTGGTAATAACCACTTACTCCTTGAGAGACAGTGGAGAGCATATTCAACCTTGGGCACAGTATACTGATCTGGGATAGTTCTACGATTTCAGGGTGTGATAGTCCACATGCATTCTGATGGTACCATTCTTTTTACAGACAACAACTATGGGCGAAGCATAGGGGCTACGGGACTCGGAGATAATGCCAGCAGTCAGCAGTTCTTGGAGATGTTTACACACATCTTCTAGAACTGCAGGTGGCAGTCGTCGAGATCTCTCTTGGAAAGGCCGAGAGTCATGCAATTGAATCTCCTGCTGCACACTATTAGCACACCCCACATCCTAGTCACCAGTAGAGAACACTACTTTTCTTTCCGTCATCTTATGACAGAGTTTATCTTTGTACCCATCGGGAATTGACGGATCACCAAAATTAGAACACTCAGGAGTCAGCAACTCTGAGGTCAGTTTAATCTTAACATCTTTATTTAGAACGTCCATAGGATAAATAGAGGTCAGAGCCTTACCAGGTATCAGGGTAATGGTTTTAAAAGACTAATTCCTTACAGTCGCACTGGTTTTCTTTCCTTTCCTCACAGCAGTGACTGGTTGCAACTTAGGCTGAACAGCCAAACCATTTAGTAAGTGATTTTCACCAGGAGAGTCAATTAGAAAAGCTTTATCAGTAGTTGTCTTAGCAAACTGAGGGACCCCAGCCAGAACTCTAACTCTTCCAGGAGGTATCCTAACAGCGTTCTTTTGAATATACCAGATAGTAGGCATGGAACTATCTTCTGTGGGCTCTTTTACTTCTCACCATCTCTGATAAGCTTCTTTAATGAGGGGATAAATCTGCAAAGCAGTCATGAAGGATTTCCCAACCTCTGATTTAGTAACCTGTCAATCAGAATGGTGTTAGTACCCACCAAGATGGAGACATCCCCTTTCACTGGTGGATCTGAACAAACTATAGCTAGGGTGTCAAGTCTGAGAGAGACTCCTACCATGTTAGTAGGAAATCCCAACTACGCTTGAATATACCCTAGGTAGGGGTAGTGGTGTTGGTGTAAACCTCATAATTCCAAGCCTTCCAACTTCTGTAATGGCCGATGTTGTAAATAGTCTTTAATATAAAAACTCTGATATGCAAGAGTTACTTGAGAGCCACTGTCAGAGAGCTTTTGTGTAAATTTGTTCAATTTGGATGGGGACAACAGAAGATGGTCCGATCAATCCTTTAGGCATGCACGACTTTTCATTCCTAACACTGTAATGTGTTGTGTGGGAGTGTCACTTTCACGAGTCCCACAGTGCTCCCTCAGTGGGCTCTGGACGTGTTTACTGATTTCTTTCTAGCTTGAACCAGTTTTTGGGTGACTTCCCGAAGAGTTTCCTCTTCAGTACACCCCTGTGCAATATGCCCATTCAAGTTACATCATCTCTAAGGGAAGTGGAAAGTGCCCTGAATGCAGAAATAAGGATTTTTTGGTTTAGATCAACAGATGGGGGGGAACATGTGGTCTTGTCACTGGAGCAGAAGTTGAGCATGAGGATGGGGCCTCAGCTGAGTCATCTGCCTAGACACATTTTGGATTTCTTCAAACTGGTTATATCTTCACTTCCTGGGGCACTGAACTGCAGAGAAGAAATTGAGGTTTTTATGGTAGTATGTACTTCCATCCTATCTTCTTCTTCTTCTGATCTCACGAATAAGTTGAGTAATTTGGGGGTTTTCTTAATTTCTCTGTTAGTCTAAATTTTAAAGCTAACATTATGAGGTAAAGCTCCTCGCAATATTTGATCCATTCTGATCTAATTGCTCCACTGCAATTTTTCTTCAGCAACACTGTATGCAATAAATTGTCAAGTCTGTATACATATTCTGACAACTCTACTTTTTCTTCCTGAAGAGTACCATGAAACTTCAACAGCAAATGTGCCCCACTCTCATTGGATCCATGTGTATTATCCAGAGCAGATAAATACTCTAAAACTGTAGCCGCAGGGTTAGTGTCTCCTAAGAACCTAATAAGAACCTTTTTGATTAAACATTTTTGTACAGAAAAACTAAACTGCGTCGAAGGACGCTTTAGCTGGGGTGGCGGTTGCTTTACTATCTTCTCTTAAAGGAAATTGGCAAACTTCTTAAGGCTGTGGCAAAATAGTCAAGAAGCTGTGTTGCAACAGTGACTTGTTGGAATCCTTATGAAGGAAGTGAGTATTTCAGTTGGGATTCAGAAATGCACAATTTGTCTGTCTTAATTGGATGCTGTCTTGTGTCTCCATTGTGCTTGTCCATCATGATGCACGCTTGATAATCTTAGACTGCATTCACACGAGCCTTTTCTCCTGCTGTTCCTGTTTCTTCCAGGAGATTGGTATCATGCTTTTTTCCATGTTCCCACATTAAAATGGGGGGAGATAAAAGCTAGCCCCTATTGCTGTTGCCAATGTCAGGTATGGCATAATTCTTTGTGGGTCTGCATTGATTTCTCCCCTCCTCTCACCCCCCCCCCCCAATATTAAATATTTCAGTTCAACTATTTTCGGCTATTGGAAAAACTTTTGAGATTTATCTAGCACGTAAAATTAACACAGCCCTCTTTTGAGGTTTGTTTACTAAATATAAGCCAAACAAACCAAGCTAAATCAGATCTTAATCAATTTAGGGCATCAGAAAGTTTTCTAGAAAACTGACGTCACTGATGACGGTGTCAATTTTATAAGTCAAACAGTAAGATTTCTGGTGATCAAGGAATGTCCTCCCCTCCCTGCCACCGTACTAATGGTAGTCTGAGATAAAATCATAACTTGTTAGTTAGTATGCAATTCTATTTGCATTAGAGGTTGATGGCAAGTTATGATTGCAGGTGTGCCACTTGAACCTGTAGTTTATGTATGGACTAAGTGTGTGGAGAAGGGGAGTGGCTGGGTTACTTTCTCATGCTTTAAACAAGAGTTGGTTTGACATGCATGACACCAGTAGCATGCTATTTACTGATTATTATTCCCCTGTCCTCTAAAAACTACACGGAAAAATCATGCCAAACCATGGATTGGGTTGGGCTAGCTATTTCTTTGTTAAATGAAGTCTGTTTTAATTAGTTAATGCTTTCAGAAGTGTGGCCTTGTGAGGTATACGCTACTGTGAGAAGGCAGGAATCGGTTTAAAGGAAATGCTGCCTTTAGCTACGTTAGTATAGTGTAACAGTTCTTTTCTAGCTTGAGAAATTGAAGACGACAAAGATTGTTATCGGTGAATAGCGTTTTAAGTATAACTCGGTGATTCCTCACATTTGACATAATTTCTGTAGGGAGAAAGAGAAGTACAGCAGTAGCATTTAACTTTAAAAGGAGAGAATATGACACAATGAGGAAATTAGTTAAAAAGAAACTAAAAAGCCCGGTTGCAAGAGCTACAAGTTTGCAAGAGGCGTGGAGGCTAGCTGAATGAGTTCTTTGCGTCGGTCTTCACTGCGGAGGATTTTGGGGCAGTACCCATGCCGGATCTTTGCTTTGTGGGTGAGGAATTGGAAGAGCTGTTACAAATCAATGTGATGTTGGAGGACGTTCTAGGGCAAATTGACAGACTGAATACTAACAAGCCGCCAGGGCCAGATGACATTCACCCCAGAGTTCTAAAGGAACTCAAATATGAAATCGCAGACCTACTGTTAGTAATTTGTAGCCTGTCACTAAAATCTGCCACTATACCCGTGGACTGGAGGGTGGCAAATGTAACCCCGATATTTAAAAAATGATCCAGAGGCGATCCTGGAAACTACAGACCAGTAAGCTTGACGTCTGTGCTGGGCAAAATGGTGGAAACCATCATTAAGGGCAGAATTACAGGGCATGTTGACAAACATGGCTTAATGGGGAAGTCAATGTGGATTTAGGCCTCACTAACCTGTTGGAATTCTTTGAGGGTGTAAATAAGCCTGTGGACAAGGGAGACCCAGTAGATATTGTGTACCTGGATTTCCAGAAAGCATTTGATAAGGTCCCTCATGGGAGACGCTTGAGAAAATTAAAAAGTCATGGGATAGGAGGCAGCATCTTAGTATGAATCAGAAACTGGTTAAAAGATAGAAAGCAAAGGGTAGGACTAAATGGTCAGTTTTCACAATGGAGAGATGTAAAAAGTGGTGTGCCTCAGGGATCTGTATTGGGACCGGTGCTGTTTAATGCATTCATTAATGATTTGGAAAAGGGTGTTAAGAGTGAGTGCAGACAACACAAAGTTATTCAATGTAGTTAAAACACGAGCAGACTGAGGAACTGCAACGGGATCTTACGAGGTGCCTGGGCATCTACATGGCAAACGAGATTTAATGTGCACAAGTGCAAAGTGATGCATGTAGGGAAAAATAATCCAAACTATGCATACACGATACTGGGTACTAAACTAGGAGTTACCACTCAGGAAAAGGATCTGGGGTTGGTTGTAGACAATATAATGAAATCCACAGCACAGTGCGCAGCAGCAGTCAAAAAAGCAAACGACGTTAGGAATTATTTGGAACGGGATAGAGAATAAAACTGAGGAGGTCATAAAGCCTCTATAGAAATCAATGGTGCGACCGCACCTCGAATATTGTGTGCAGTTCTGGTCGCCCCATCCCAAAAAAGACACAGCTGAACTAGAAAAGGTGCAGAGAAGGGCAACAAAAATGATCAAGGGCATGGAAGGGCTCCTGTATGAGGAGAGGTTTGATAGGTTGGGGATCTTCAGTTTGGAGAAAAGATGACTGAGAGGAGGAGATATGATAGAGGTCTATAAAATCATGAGAGGTGTGGAACTAATAAACAAGGAGCCATTACTTACCCTCTCCGCTAGTACTAGAACTAGGGGACACTCAATGGGTGGCAAGTTTAAAACAAATAAAAGAAAATATTTTTTCACTCAGCATATATTTGAGTTGTGGAATCTACTGCCAGAGGATGTGATAAGGGCCAGTACTATAGCTGAGTTTAAAAGAGGTTTGGACAAGTTTCTGGAAAATAGATCCATTAGCAGCTATTAGCCAGACGGAACATGATGGGAGCTGGGGGAAAACAACAGGGAATGGATCCCCCATTGTGACTTATTGGGTGCTTCTCCCAAGCCACCATGATTGACCACTGTCGGAGACAGGATGCTGGGTTAGATGGACCATTGGTCTGATCCAGTATGGCTCTTAGGTTCTCACCAAGGATTTTGGGGCACGTTATGTCCAATATAACTGAAAAGCAATAGAAGACGCAATGGGTGTTTTCAGACAAAGGTGGGGCTGCCCACCCTTGCGTCTGCCTGATTGCAGCCTTGCCTGGTTCAGGTTTAAACAGTTCCGGTGCCTGCTGTAGCCCATGGCCTGCCCACATGTGCCTCCCACCATAGGGTTGCAGGTGCTGCCCACAACTCTATGGTGGTGTTTGGGGAGCAACCCTTGACAGAGAGCAGAACTGCTGCGACTGTCCGCCGAGCAGACAGATAGCAGCTCTGCTTCGGGCAGGTGCCCTGGGTTTGGCTGGCGTGCTCTGCCAGTGGTGCTCCCAGATGCTCTGGAGTGGTGCCGGCAAGGCTGCCCCAGTACAGGGACAACCTGCTCTGCTGTGGGAGATAATCCAAAAGCCTGCAGGGGAGAATGAAGGCAAAACTACATACAGCAATCGGTACCTGAGCAGCCTGCTTCTCTTGGTACAAGTGAATGAATCATGAAACAATTTCACATGTAGAAAATTGTGTTACATATAACCTCTTCCTCTGTTCCGCCTGTATATCTAGCAGCCCACCTTTAGATGGATGGGCCACCTGGGGGAGCAGAGGCAGCACTGCTGTCTGTCTAAAAGCCCCCAATGTGGGAAGTATCTGAAGTATGTCGGGGCCTGTTGGTCTGAGTGAACTAGTAACTTCAACTTTGCAAAGACCAGTGTGGGTTTTTTGTGTTTTTTTTTAAAAACTGCCAGTGAAACCTAGTGTCTATAAAGAGGTTACCAAAAAGGGGATAAACTTGCCTAGAAATTACATAGGTGGCTTGGGTGTATTGATGCAAATGTGCAAAATTAAATTGATCCTGGCGTCTCAGTTCAGTGCGTTGTGGTTTTCATTTTTTAATTTTTTAAATAACCAGCAAACATTAATTCCCTTCCTATCACCTTCTCAAACTGAGAACCAAATGCTTCTTCTGAATATGGGTATGTTACATAGTTGCTGGACTTCTCGTTAAAATTGTTCTGTTTCTTGAATTGAAGAGACAGTTGTATCAAGTAATGTGTGTTTCTCTGCTCTCCCACCCCCTCCCCAGATTGATCCTAAAGACTACATGTTTTCTGGACTAAAGGATGAAACTGTGGGTCGTTTACCTGGAAAAGTTGCTGGGCAACAATTTGTTATTCAGGACTGCGAGAACTGCAATATCTACATCCTGGATCACTCTGCTACAATCACTATTGATGACTGTACAAGCTGCCGAATCTTTCTGGGACCTGTAAAAGGCAGTGTGTTTTTCCGTGATTGCAAAGACTGTAAATGCGTTGTGGCTTGCCAACAATTTCGTACCCGGGACTGCAGGAAAATGGAAGTATTCTTGTGCTGTGCCACTCAACCCATTATTGAGTCCTCCACAGGTATGAAATTTGGATGTTTCCAGTACTACTATCCAGAGCTGGCTTTACAGTTCAAAGATGCTGGGCTAAGTATCTTCAATAACACATGGAGCAACATTCATGACTTTACACCTGTCTCGGGAGAAAACAATTGGAGTCTTCTACCTGATCATGCCATAACTCATGAATATGTTCCTTTGCCCACTTCTGAAGAATTGAAAGGCGTCAGAATTTCTACAGATGCTGCTAAGAGCATAATCCCGATAACCCGAGGAAAGCGACAGAAGGGCAGTGATGAATCATGTTTGGCGGTGTTTTTTGCTGGTGATTATACAACTGCAAATGCTAGAAAGTTAATTGATGAGGTAAGAAATGTTTTCTAGCTCCCCCCCCCCCCCACATCCCCCGAACCAAATTACAGAAAGCTTGAAGTGGAAATACTGACTTTATTTTTTGGATATTGTCTGAAAAACTCTGCTGAATCCTAGCATGGTGGGGAAAGGCTTTTGGTAACCTCATAAGAGTACTGAAGTACAAGTTTGGTATACGTTGCACAAACTACTTCTCATAACTGAGGGATATAAGACAGTACCACAGTTAACTTTCAAGTGGCAACATATGCACACAAGCAACTGCTCCCACTTTAACTGCTGTGGAGATTACCACATGTACCCTCTGTTGTTCTGCAACAGAGGGTACATGTTGTTGCTAGTATATTTTTCTGGTGTTTTCATTATGTGCAAGATCAGCAGCACAGCCGAGCACCTTGCTGCTTCATGTGTAAATAATAAAGATGATGCCTCTTCAGCTCTATGCATCATAATAGGTGATGGAGGACACTAACTTTAGGATCCTACCTTGACTTTCCTTAGTGGGTAACATATCAACTTTTTATAGTTTCAAAAAGCCACTTTGTGGCATTGTTGTGTATAACACTAGCAATGGATCTGGTGCTAGACAGTCATTAGAGACAGGTCCATTCCCCAAGGGGCTTACGACTGAAGAGAACAAAGGGAGAGATGGGGAGACATTCATGAAGTTTGTCACAGGTGCATGTCCTTAGCTTAGTTACAGGGGAGTGGGGCGGGGACCCTGAATGAAAGATGGAAGAGGAGACATCTGTGGCCAGTCTGTGGAAACGAGGAGCTGTGGAAATCAGGAAAACCTGATGGAAGAGGTAAGTTTTTTCAGGAGGGATTTGAAGTTTAGGAGGGAAGGAGCAAAACAAAAGCATTCAGGGAGAGAATTCCAGACAGTGGACAGCAAGCAAAGGAAGGAATATGATTAAAAGAGCAGGGGACTCATGGGTAGGCAAGGGTGGTGGTGTGGAGGAGGAGCAGAGCTCCTATTATTGTGGCTGATTGTTTATAAAAAAAAAGAAAAAAAGAAACATCAGTCCTCTATAACGCCAATAAAAGAGGAGATGCCTGCTTGTTAAATATGGACTGTTTAATATTACAAAAACAGAGCCTGACATGGAGAGTTTGCAGTATAAGAATCAACAGAAAGCAAAGCTGAATTTGGAGATCAAATAGAACAAATTGGTCCAAAAAACCCTTGTTCATTCTTCTCCCAATGTCTTGGCTTACTAAAAGAAATTAGTCCCTTGTAAGATCTCGGATAGCCTTCAACTCTGCAAACTCATATAAACCTTATACACGATGGGGCGAGGAAGCAAAAAGTGAGTGGATATTGATTTGACTATTTGGTTATCTAAATTGCTTTTTCATCAGTTGTAGGCTAGTAAGCTTTGAAGGCTTACGGACAGTTATTGCAGCTCTTACTCAGGCAAAAAACAATATGAAGGTAATAAATATGGCTGCAACAGCCTTGCATGTTTGCAGCTTGTGCACAGCTACCAGTCCCAGAAGATTTGTAGGGGTCTGGGTAAGCTTGATATATTCTGGGGTAGTCATCTAGGTATACAAGGCCTATATTTTTATGGGTCGATAATATTTTTACCGATCTGAGGTTGGGATATTAAAAGCTGTTAATCAGAGGTGGGGAACCTTTTCTGTCTTGGGGTGGGGTGGGGCGCACTTAGAAAATTAGTACACCTTCCAAGGGCTGCATAAAAGCTTGGGGTTACAGGTGCTTAAGGGGTGTATTCAATAAAGAGGGCCCAGATCATGGATCTGTTGCCTATCCTTGTGTGCATGCCCATGTCTCTGCTCCCTTATGTTGAGCTCATTTTTTTCAGTGCTTGGGGATAGAAATAGTTCGAGGGGTTAGATACAGGAACTGAAAGGTCACCACAACGGCCTGTAGCAAGCTTTTGGCCCCAGGCCTGAGGTTCCCCACTGATGCTTTACATATTTGTAACTGTAGTTGAAAAAATGTATAGGATTGAAACTGTAAATGTGTGGAAATACAAACACTTCCTGACTAGTTTAAAGACAATTTCTCTGTAGTGTGTGTAGGGGGACCGTGAACAAGACTGGTATGTTTGTAGGCTGAAGCAAAGACCTAATGGCATGAGACTTTCCTACTGGGTACCTGCTGCTCCCACTGACTTAAGGACTAATGCGCTTGAAAACTAGGCAGTATGTGTGTGATGCTAGATGAGCAACTACTTAGCTATAGATTACCTGAAAGGAATTGAAATGAAGACTTAATTGATAGTGAGGGAAAAGAACCTGTAGCTAGTAGTAAGTTTAAAATTCTTTATCGAGATAATAAATTGTGTGAAGGATGATCACATTCTGTGGCTTCTTATATCTAACTAGCACTTCTTTATTCTGCATCAAATTTCTATATAATATGTTGATGGTAAACTTCATTGCTTGGCCAAAATAGGCCATTGCAAACAATAGAAGCAAGATGATAAAACCTAAACAAACGCATACAGATACTAGTCGTTTAACACAACCCCGTAAACAACTACAGTAGATAGTTAAAAAATGGAGCTGGCACGTACTAGGGGGTACAATTAAATCCAATACAAACCGTGCATACGGAGGAATTAACTAGACTCCTTATCCCTTTCTTGTTTTGATTTGAAAACCCAGCTCAAGAAAAGGCCCACCTTCCCCAAGATAGTAGCTGAGCGGTTGCTTAGCAGGAATGTGACATAAAACTCAGGAGGGTGACCCGAGAAAAGGGCAATCAAGGTGGACAGAAGAAATCTCTCCCGGATCCCAGCATATAAAGGGCACCATAATAAAATATGTGCTAGGGAATCCACCAGGTTTAAGGCACAGTGGCATAAACATTCTGCTAATGGGGTTCCCTTATATCTGTCCTGTGTTTGGGCGGAGGGGAAAGCATTGAGCTTAGCCAGAAGGAACAACCTTCTTCCCTTAGGTGATTAAACTGCCCCCCAGATAAGGCATAGGTGTCCAAGACTCATTCGCCATCAGGGGATAGAACCCCAGAGCTCTACTATCCCCAATACCAGCCCTCATCTCCTGCCGCGTGATATCAAGCAGTCTTTTGATCAATAACTTCCTTGCCCCTTTATATCCTAGCAGGGACAGGGTTGCCGGGGCAAATCCCAGGCATTTGATTTCCACCTCCACCTTGGCCACCCAGGTATTTGATGTCTTGTCCCCCATAACCAGTTGCACACAAGGAGCAGCCATATTTAAAAAAAGTTGCAACCAACATGATATAGCCCTATGCCAGATGCTTTCCCTAAGGGGCAGGAGGCCACATTCCAGGCCTAACGCTTGGTTAGGAATCCCTGCAGGCACGACTAACAAGGCCCGAATGAAACCAGTTTGTAATCGTTCCAAACCCTGAGACTTACCAAGTGCCCAAAACTGGGCCCCATACAACAATTGGGGTATAGATTTATGCAAATAGATTTTAATTGTTGGAGTGACAAGTTGGATTCTTGTCTTCAAGAAAGCAAAATGGCCGATTCCTGTTGTATACTTACCAGCAGTAAAAGCAATTCATGTTTCTTGTACAGATGACTGGCAAAGGCTTTTTGTTGATTCAAACTAAGGAAGTTGCAATGAAAGCAGAGGATGCTCAAAGAGTGTTTCAGCAGGAAGCATCTGATTTTGTCCCCTTGTTGGAAAAAGGTATGGCTTAAAGTTGTGTTTTTTTAAATTTTATTTAAATGGTTTACTTCACTTTTTAAAAATGGAAACAAAGTTTTACACTTTAGGTATTGCCAAATGTAACACTGCCCAGTGATACATGTGGGATCTGAACGCTTGCATACCTTCTCCAACTGTATTTGGTCCCTGCACTACTTTGTTTCTGTTGCACATGCTTGTCTTCAGACTTGTATTTTGTTACTTCCCTTTTTGCAAATTCACCTTCTGTTACAGGAAACATGTTTATTGGAGGCTCTTCAAGTATTGCCACATACAATGTTACATGCGCACGCAGTCATTGCATGCTACCTGTGACAACCTCACTGAATTACCATTTGCACATTAATATGTTTGGTGGTTAGCTACGAGTCTTCTCCCACAAGCTCTTCCCTGAAATGTATCCCTTTTACAGTTTGCCAAAACTGTATCCTTTTCATTGCACCAAAGGATAGCTTATGGAAACAGATGCATGAGTAACAGCTTAAACATGTGAGTGCACTAACGTGTGTATACAAAGCTGTTGGAATCCAGTGAAGTCATGAAAGGTAGAATGTGATGGCTGAGCATGCATGTAATGTTACACATGTAATACTCCTGTTCTGCATCTTGCCTCTAGCAGTAACTGATCGACAAAGGAAAGGGGGAAATATCATAGCATTTAAATTCTTTTTTTTTTTTTTTTTTCTTTTAAATTATGCCCAGGGAAATTTGCCTCTGGCCCTAAGTGGGAGAGGAACATTTTTTTACCCTTGTGGGCAATTGCCCATATGTGAACACCCAGAGCCATTTTCTATATGCAGTGGCAATTTGGGGCCTTGTAGCCTTGGATAGGCTTGAGGGAATCCAGAATTCCTTTTTGCTGTCAATTCTGGGTGTCCCCAGATGTGTCCCCCAAGCGGTATTAAGAGCCGAAACGGCGATGAGACCACCGAGGTCCCAAGCATTAGTGACTATTGTTGAAAGTGGCTATTTTTCCACCTGCCCCAAATTCTCTTCTGGCTCATATATATAGTGTAAGTAAGGAAGACTCCTGGTGCCGTTCTGTCGGAGTTGAGCTACTCAAATTACGCTTGCCAGGAGAGCTCCTGTTAGCTTTGGGTCAAAAAGGGGCTCTGAGGTTAATAAAACAGGATTATGGACCAAGAATTACAGACTGAAAACAATGCACTGTCTTTACAGAAGATAGCGCCTGGCTATGTCCATACTGGCCCATATGCTTTTCCATCACAATATCTAATAAACTGGACGTCTTGGCATTGTAGGAGGGCATTTACCTTAATTTGTTTCCCTCTGCAGCTCTTGACAGCAGATATGGTAAAACACCTAAAGAGGATAGAGTGTGTTTATTTTGTGTCTTAGCAGTCACGGAAACGGTTAAACATATAATCCTGGACTGCCCAGCTTATGGCTGTTTGAGGGGAAAATATATCAGGGTTTTTATTAACAATTTACCTGTTGGGTTGTCTAATGATCTTTCACTGCAGCTCCTGCTGGATAGGAGTGATTCATTGTGCTCCAGAGCTGTTGCAGCCTTTTTATCATGCATTATGTTTTATAAGCAGAAATGTGGGATAACTGCTAAAATGTGAATGGACTGTAATCTCACGAGTTGCTCACTGTTTGCTTTGCTACAGGCATGTCCTTGAAAAGGTCTTTTATTATTTTACTGTGATTACTGTTTTACCTCTGTTACGTTCTGTTATGTGTTGCACTTATGCTGAAATTTATTATGGCCCATGACTAACAATAAATACCTACCTACCTACCTACCACTTTACCAATTGTTGATGGCTTGTGTATGCCAGTGGTTCATCTTTCTTGCCACAGATGGAAAATGTTGAATGGAGTTGCTTTCAGAACAGTTTTCCTGCAGGATTTCATTAGAAATGACTTCAGTGAATGAAGACTACTCATTAACAATTGTTCTGCGTGGCCAGTTTTTATCCATTTTAACATGCACTTTATTGAATATAATTTCCCAATAGGAATATTGATGAAATGTTCAATAAACACCCATTGGCAACTTAAATCTGGGCAGTGGTCCACACAAACAGGGGTGCAAGATAGAAGGGCTGTGTTACTCCATGTCAATTGGCAGTTGGGTAAGAAGCCACAGAGCCCTGCCAGCAGCTAGCTGTGCAAGCTTCAGCCCAGTCTCTGCCGTGCTGAAGAGAGGGGCTGGAGCTTGCACAGCTGTTTGGCAGAAAGCAGCAGCCAGCCCTGCCTGTGTGTTTTCTGTGGCTGCCAGGCACAGTGGCAGTTCCCAACAGCTGCTCTGCCACCACAGCTAAGGGCCCAGAGTGCTAAACCCACACAGGCAGACCACATCAGTGGTGACTGTTGGGGGTCAGATTGAAAGGGGAGGATGCCAGAAGTGTTCCCCTGGCTGGTGATTCCCCATTTTTGGTCTACACTACTGAACAATTATTTTCCTAACAATGGTATACATCAATCAGAGATGAAATTGCTAATATAGAAAAGGTAGGGGTTTGAATATTTTGGAATTTAGAAAAAATCAGGATGAAAAGGCAACTTTTTGTTTCAGCTATAAGTAGGATGTGAAACAGCTTCTACTAAGAAAAAGACAAGCAAAAATTTTAGGTCCCATTCTCAAATACAGTCCTGCATTATCATTCTTCCACATTGGAGGGACTTTTTTTCTATGAAGACTTGTCCCTACCCCTATATAAATCTGATAGGTTTCCAGTTAAGTGTTTCTGCAAGTGATTCCGTTTCAAACCTAGAATTAAGATGTGTGGCTTTTTCAGATAGAGGAATAGATACAAGAAATGAAGAAAATGACAAATGGGTCTACTCCCTTTAAACAACTGTAGCAAGTAATTTTATTATTAAAGATGATTTGTTTTCTAGGTCCTGTTGTTGCTTTGGAGTTTGGTGGAGATGGTGCTGTAGAAACATGTCGGGGCGTTATTACTGATGTCTTCAGTGGAACAAAGGTGAGAGTGCCCAACTCAACCCCATTTTAAAGAACTTTCTCTGTCAATTGTAATACTTTGTATACCTGTTCTAGTATGCTTAGTTGGCAAGACTCGGAAATGCTGCTTACAGGTTTATTTTGAAACTATAGAAACTCACTTGTCATAGACCGAGACTGCAAGGGTGGGGTAACTTTCTCTCCAAGTCAGGATGCTAAGTTGCCTTATTTGAGGAATTGTATTACAATTTTTCAGTTCTTGTGGTTGTCATAATTACTTAATGTGCATTGAGGGATGGTTGTCTAAAATCTTAAGAAGTAGACCTAACTACAGCATCCTACCTTTTTAAATGGCTGAGAAGTAGGGTGAAACTTGTGGAGGGATTTTTGTAAGGAGTTAATAATAGAAAATTTCAAAATCTCTACTGTATGTGTAAAGGACAACTGCAGTGCTTTTTTTAAGGAAACAATTTTTCTTCAGGCATAAATGCCTATACTTTCTCGGGGTCCACATTTTCATTTCTCAAGTTTCCAGTTAAGTACTTGCTCTTTTCTACTACCATAATAGCAGAGGCACTAAAACTTTGGGTTAAACCCCTAAATGGGGTTCCACAATCTGTGGATGGGGTTATTATTCAATTGATATTTGGAATACTCTGTACATCTGGGGTCACACATACTTATATTGAAGATTCAAAATGGGAGATGCAAAGATTTATTTGGAACCACTGCACTATATAGCTTTCCATGGAACATAGCATTTATGGGTATGAATTGACATTTAGTTGGTAAATGAGCACCTAAAATAAGATGCAGCAGGGAGCTTAACACCCTGGTAACGGAGCACATTCATTTTGTTTTTTAAATCTCTTTGAGTCATAGTTCTCACCTTCCACCCCCAAATGCATGGCTGCATGACCAAGTTAGATTAAAAGCTCTTCACCTTAAAACCAAGCTGATTGGAGTTCAGAAACTGGTGGATCTTGTGTGTGTTTTTTGGCTGTAGACTTTTTCATGATCTTCCACAAAAGGAAGCGTCTATTGATTAACTTGTCATAAGTGGCTTCTTGAACAAGAAATATATCTTTTGAGAGAGAGAATAGAGCTTTGTTCTCCTGCAAGATGAGTCTGAGGTTGCATTCATTCTCCAGATTTACGTAAGTTACAATGTGACAGTACTTGCTTGGCTACGCGATGTAACTTTGAACAAGTGAGAGATTCCTTTGCATCACCCCCAAATTGCATGTGTTAATAGAGAGTCTAATCTCTAAATGATCTGGTCCCGGACTTCTTCACAAAGCAGTGTTGCACGATGGAATCTGTCCCAGGTATTCATTGTTCAAATTCTAGTGCTTGTTCATTGCAGTGAGAACATTGTGGTATCTGAGAATTTGTGGTGTGTTACCTTCTGGATCTTTCCCCCACATTAATATAACTCTTGTCTGGAGACAAATATTTATGAAATAGAAGGCTCTTCAATTAGATACGTTCACTTGTGCATATCCATGACAAGTCATTCTTTTTCTTTTCTTTTTTAAAAATAGGTTTTTGTATCTGAAAACAAGGCATCGGCTTCTCAAGATGTAGACAACTTCTACAACTTTGCTGATATGCAGATGGGAATGTGAAGTATAACATGGAAATGTTACTCCTATGACCAGTTAAACTATTTGGTTTTAGATTAGATTTGCTTGTCTAAGGCTGCATTAGCCAAAATGTGGGTTTCTTTTCTTCACATTTATGTATTTAATTATGGGTGTTTTCAGACATGACGCTAAGCCCAGTTTAACCACACTTGAACATTTCTTATGCATGTTGCAGGGCTGCATAGGCCACCAGTACAGCCCTGCAACATGCATAAGAAATGTTCAAGTGTGGTTAAACTGGAGTTAACATTCTGTCTGAAAACACCCTATCTTGCCTTTTAATAAAAGTAATCAGTCAACTCAATACAGTATCACATGAATTACACTAAATAGTGTAATTTCAAACAAACATTTTTAATACTTGTTAATTTGATACAATACTTTTTTATTAACTTGTGTAAATAGGGAATTCTTAACTGGAATTTTAATTATATTCTGACGCTTGAATATACCTGGTCCTCTTTTATTTGTTGAATTTTTAGAAGGTACTTACAATATTGGACCAAATTTGAGGTTCTCTTTCTACATATTTGCTTAATCAAAACACATTCCTACCAATAATATAGTCAACTCTATGTATGACAAAGATGTAGAATTTGCGATACTTTCCTTGTGCAAAACTGTCAGAACAAACGTGTACTTACAGAACTGGTTTAATCTGTGGCTTTAGTTTCACGGTTTTCACATCTAAAGTACCATATATTCATGGGTTGCATCTTATGCTTTTACAAAACATACATCTGATTTAAGCCTTTAACTATAAAAGCTAATTGCAGCAAGGTGCAGTACAACAAAACAAATTTGGAAAGCAGAAAAACTTTCATCTATTATAACACTGGTTTACATAACTAGTGAAAAAATTTTATGATACAGGTTTGTAGCAGAGGGGCCCAAGTTCTGGGATGTGCTGCAAATACTTTGTGCTCCCCATGTTCTACGATTCTCTTAATAGCGTAGACATTGCAATGATACCTTTTCTTTGTAGCCAGTTTAGAGAGAATTTGCCTGCACTCCACTTAATGGCCATAAGTTATTGTCAGCTGTGGCAGTTGCATTACATCGGGAATGTAGAGGCTCATGACAGGGGAGCTGAGCAGAGATGGTTCAAAACAATTAAGCATGTTCATGCCTCTATGATCATAGCAAAGGATCTGGACAAAGGTTTCTGTGTAGATAACTTATTCTAAGGGTGTTTTAACATGAGATGCTCCACGCAGGGACACCCACGGTCCATGTGAGAGGAGTACTCATGTGAATTTGGTGTGTGGGGGTGAGCGCTCCTGTGACCCAAACACTGCCCATCCTGTCCACGCATGGGGCACTCCAGAAAAAGCTGGAGTTTCCCATGCATGGATGAGGTGGGTGGTACATGGATGGGGCGGCCGTGTGTGGGACCACTTGTTTAAAGCGCTCCCCCACACATGATGCCCACGCACCCACCCCACGCACAGACTGCAGACCTTTGGGGAAAATAAATAAATATTTTCCTTCCAATTTTGATTCCCTTGTTCTAGAAACAAATTAAGAGCATATCATTTTTTGAAATGGAGAGAATGGCAAGACTTGCGTTGTATGATAGGTGAGATGTTGCATTCCGGTTCATCCATTCAAGCATCAAATTTTCAGAACCTAGTTAAATTAGTTAAATACATGGAGATAGGATATACTGTATGGTGTAGAAGTTTGGATCTCTATTGTAAACTCTGTCTAGCTGCTTCCAGAAATTCTGTAGGAAAACCACCTTGTGGTACATGTACCATAAATGTTTGCAACATGAACAGAGTTGTAACCTAACTGACCTTTTTATAATAGAGATGAAAGGTAACATCATAACTTCATGCATAACTTAAGTGTGACTTACTGATGGATACACAACAACTTTCCAGTACTGTAGATCTAAGATACTCTATTGTAACTTAACAAAGGAAATACTGTTAAAGGATGCTGAACTATTCTTCACTCACAGAAACAAAAGACCTGTTACCAAGCAAAGCTGAAAATTGTTTCCTTCGCAGTCAATACATTGCTTTTTCAGGATGCCAAAGAGCTGGTTGAGATGGCACTACCTTTTTGATCTGTCAACTCCAGGACAGGGGAAAAATATGCATGTCTGCAGTACTAATTTTTGCATCCCTGGAACATAAGGAGGTATTGGACTTGTGTCCTGAATATTTTGCTTTTGCTAGACAGATGCATGCCTGTAATACTTTTTTCCTTCTGAATAATGCAGTGAAAGGAAACTTTCTAAAAGCATCTAGGGACCTGATCACTTTGCATATCATTGAAGTGACTTGGATAATAAGTATCTAATAAAAGATTGTTTCCCTTGACAGATCTAAACAGAACGATTAACAGCCATAGTTAATTGGAAATTTGTAGTGCTTTTTCTACTTAAAAGAGGTCACTCAAAATCTGATTGCAATATTAATGTATGTGGTAGCTACTGGAACACAAGCTGTTTGTCATGCTGGCATTGAGGGACAAAAATATTTGTCAGTCAAATGAGCAGAATCAATACTAAACAGAGCAAATCTTTCTAACTAGTGATTGTGCTTGAGGATTCTGTGCAGTATAATAAAAAAATATGCATTCATGTAATCTGTTAATGCTTGTTGCCCTGTTAATCCATTTTCTAGGATGAGTAAGTTTAGATGTATCCTATATCTAAATAAGGACTTAGTCCTTATTTTTTCCTTACTACGTTAGCACTTTCTGCTTGCTAATTAAGCTAAAGTTTTCTATTTAACATTTTCTTCCTGAATTTGTCCTAACAGAAAACCTATTTGGCTAGTGGCAAACCTTTGACAGCTTGAGCAGACTGCTCTGTTTAACATAAAAAGGTAGATTGCACTGTCAAGTATAAATGAAGGTCTTTCTTTTTAGAACATCCCTCTGGGTATCCAGGGTCTATTTTAAATGTCTGTTAATGCTAATGAATTTTAGGAATATTTCATATTCCTGACAATGTAAACTCATATTGTTTGTTGTATGTATTGTGTAATGGTATATTCTTTTTATGCAGCTTTTGTATATTTACTACATGGCCTTTTTTTGTAATTTGTCTAGCACTTGTGAAATGTGATTCATAATAAATATTTTAAATGGAAACAATCTAGAGTGTTATTTATAAGCCTTTAAGAACTTAAAGGTCACCATACAATAAGGTAGATAAAACAATTTAAAGTGTTAAACTTCATTTTATTGTATTGAAGAATCTTTAAACACAGTTACTGTGTGATGGCTTATACTGCTTCAAAGAGATTACTGACAGGGCACCATAATTGTGAGCTCCTTGTCCAACCAATGGTCTGGGAAATATAGAAGACTATTAAGAAAATGTGAAAATGCCAGTGAGAATATAATATTGCATGTCTATGCTATGCCTGGAATCACAGGATTCTATTCAAGTCGCAAAATGAGGTCAAGGGCAAAACGTTTGTGTGCCTTCCGATTTGTGGGATGGAACCTTTCCTCACACTCGGAGGCACGTGCAGAAGTAATGTGCTTGATTCCAATAACCGGTAAATAACTCTTTTCTAGTCAAAAGTTAATGCACATTCATTTAATAATAATATTTTTATATAGCGCCCCCTGGCATGGCACTCTGAGCGCTTTACATAGAACAATTCACCACAACTTTTAATTCTCACAACCACCCTGTGAGGTAGGTTAAGGCTGAGAGAATATTGTGAGTTTCTGGCTTAAGGCAAGACTAGAACTGAGGCCTCCCCCTACCTCCCAGTCCAGGTATGGCACACCTAACCACTAAGCTAGTCCTCTTAAGTCTTTTGAGAATATTCATTTCTTTTTAGCAGCTGGATACTTTTACAAGCAAAAACTACACTTAAAATATCAATGCGTTTTTCAGCCATTTCAATAAAGATAATGCTCGATTTTGGTTTTTATCATGCTTTGAAGAGTAGGTGTCAACTTTAATTACTGGAATATTCCTGCTTCCACTCAAATGCTAGTTTTTATTTTGTAAACCGCTTGGATTAAGTATAACATGCATTTTAACTAATATTAGCAGCAAGCTTATCTTAGTTTTTGTGAAATCTGCACTTAGTATTTGCTTTTTTTGTGCCTGCAGGCAGTTAGTGAAGATGTTGAGATGGTGTCAGATTAATTTAACAGTTTTAAACCTGCATCTCATTTTGAGATTCTTGCAAAATCTGTTACGTAAATTTAGAATAATTTGAATTTTTTGTGGGAAAGTGGGAAGAGTCTGCATACCAATAGATGGAGGGGGACGTACTGCACCAAGCACTGTTTCCCAAATGGATTAGACTTACAAATATTTTTCCTTTTTAAGTAGTGAAAAGATGGTACACATCTTATCTCTTGAAGCTGGACTTTTCTGTGGATTGGGGGTGGAAGTCATGGAGTAAATCTATACCAGAGTGCTTCTGAAGGGGGTTTGGTTTGCTACTTTCATCATGCTAATTAAAGCTATGTTTGTAGTAGGGAGGGGACTGAGAACCTGCAGAAAACTCACCAGGGAAATGCCTAGTAAGACCCACTCTTTGCAGCAGAAAGGGGAAAAAAACTTTCCACAATTGGTGTCATTTTAAAATGAAAGCACACCACGTGCAACCAGAACACTAGATTTGACTGATAGCTGTTACTTTTAAGATGACAAGAAAAAAGTACTTGTGTGGTCTTTTAAAAGAACAACAAAAAAGCAAGAGGAGAATAAATCAAAATCAAGTAACTTAACAAAAATAATCAGTTAATATTAAGAGGTACACCTTGGAATACACTAGCGCAGGGAATGTCTGCTAGGAGTTGTAGATCTACTCTGGTATTTTAAATCTAACAACAAACTAAACATGTTAATTCTAAGACTGACCTCACTGACAGCTTTTCATGGAATATTTAGGAAGTTAAATTTGAATCATTACATCTTGTCTTACAGAGTTCTGAAACACTGCTTCCAGTTTCTCTAATATAAGCATTAAGAATCCTGTTTTAGGACACTGATGTGGACAATGGCAAAACTTGCATGTTCATAGCTTTGGTCTGTTTGTTTATACTCATAGGCAGGCTGGAGGGGGATTTAATTTCTGTAAAGTGGAATTCACTTAAATTGAACTTGCATAACTCAGACTTCTGGAAGTTCCCTCTTTCTCTCCCCCCCCACCCCCTCAGGTAACATGTGCAAGTGGCCTCAGGGTTCCAGTCAGAGAAGTCCTATTTTGCAGTCAGAAAACTGCTATTTTGGAAAAGGGGCAGGCTGCCCTTTTCCAAAATGGTTATGACACTGCCAGTGACAATTTGGAAAACGGTGTGCATGTGCAGAATGGCCCTGGTGGCCATTTAAATTTTTTTTTTAAAATTAAAATCACTGTATGTGCAAAATGGCCACTAGGCTATTTTGTGCATGTGCAGACTCTTCCCTTTTCCAAAATGGTGGCAACACTCCTGCTGCTATTTTGAAAAGGAGAGCGCATGTGCAGAATGGTCCGGCAGCCATTTTACACATGCACAGTGATTTTTAAATTGGGGGGTGGGGGGGGAGGAGAGGAACATGTTTTCTATGAAAACCCACTGAAAACTAAGGGATTCTTGAAAACTAAAACAAAAGGGGTGCTTTCTGCACATCCCTACTAGCTTAACTGATTAGGTTCCCTTTCCAGTAGTTACCTATCCTCTGTTAGAGAGCCAATCTTGCACACCTTTTAACTCTTCAAGTTGTTTTGTTTTTGAGTTTATTAACTTTCATTGTTGGTCATTAACTGTTGTATAGCTGCCATCTGTTTGAACTTATATAGCTTAACTTAGGTTAACTAAGTTAAGCTATATAAGTTCAAACAGATGGCCACCACCTATGCGGGCTGATTGTCTTGGGTTTTGAGGCTTTACAATGCTAATTTCCTGGCTAAGGTTCAACTGTCTTGAGCAAATTCCCATTCAATAAGTTTCCATCTGGCTTATACAATCAGTGGTTAATACAAACATCCCTGCCATCCTGACCTTCCCCATTTTATACCTGAAGATGTCGCAACATACATTGTTGGTTTCATAACTCCCCTCAACAAGAGGATCCACAAAATTCAACTTAATAGGATTCCACTGTATATTCCCCATATGCCTCTCGTGGAGTAACCAACAGAACAAATCAGCCCTTATCGTGTGTTGCTGCATAAACTGTTAAATTTTGAGGATTAACACTATAAAAATAAGACTACTAACCAAAGTAGGCTTTTCACTGTCCCCTGAAGTGCTCCAAAAACAGGATCTGGCAGTTGTTGTTGTTGTTAAGCATTTATATAGCGCAAGCAATATATCTGGCACTTTACAATTGTAAGAGAGAGACGGTATCTGATGATAACAAACTCCAAGAGCTGTTGTCTATTACAAGCCTGAACTACTTGTCCTAGGATACAAGAATGTTTGTATGGGTGTTTTCAAATAAGATGTGTCCACACGTCCAACTGCTTGTATGAAGTTGGTGCCTGTGAAGGTGCAATCCCAGGACTTACTCACTGGCCACCCATGGACCACTTCTGAAAAATCCAGAGTGCTTCATGTGGCTGCCTCCGTGGATGGGGCAACTATGCTGGAAGCTGCTCATTTGAAGCCCTCCCCATGTACCGTGCGTGGATGCACTGCTGCCACCCCATGCACTGTCCATGGACTCCCCCTTTGCCTCCCCAAGCTTTGCTTGTTTAAAAACACCCTATGATGTGTAAGTCGAGAGACTTTCTCTGAAATTCTGAGAATTAGTAACTGGAGGAATTGTCGTGCATGCTTACCACTGAAACATGAGTTCTATGATTTGGGTGTGGTAAGACTCTGCTCCAGGTGTGAATCTCCATGGGTTGTTTTTAAATCAAAAGTAACATACTTTTTGTTGTCTTCAGATTTGTTCTGTCAGAACTTAAGTTGTCACTTGCTAGTCAAGACTTATAGCCCTGCAAAGCCACTTTCTTGTGACTGCAGAACGGATAGTGATAGGTGCAAGAAAGAAGGTTGGGGAGGAGGAAAAATGGGGCCTAAGCATCTTTGGTGGTGGTCTCGGGACTTGTCAAGTAATTACTTCATTCATTAACGGACAAACCTTGGTGCATAGCAGGAGGGAATTTTAAAAGTAAATAAATCAGTGAATCTCTCTAGACACTGTTCTGGTAGTAAAGCAACAAATAGTTTCGTCATTGCTTTTACAGGTCCCAAATGTGAGAGGGAGAGTCAGAGGGTGTTTTTAGACAAGTGCCTTCCCACCCATTACTCATCTGTCATGCATGTTGCAGGGCTGTATTGGTGTCCTATGCAGCCCTGCAACATTCATAGTAGGTGGGTAATGGGTGGGAGGTGCTTGTCTAAAAACACCACAAAGTTAAAATACCAAGTTCTGTGAGTGTGTGCAAACTTGAGTTTTATAGATCTCTTCACTCATACCTACCTGAAGAACTAGAATATGAAGCTCAGAAGCGTGTGCACACTTGCCAAAAGAAACTAGTCTGATTAGTGATTTTAACTACTTTGTATTTAAAAATTACTTGTATTACTAATTCTGATTTGATCCACTTCTCCTACATAAATGTCCAGTGTCCTCTAACCAATACTTTTGAGTCTAGTCTACTATTTCAGTGGCTTCTGCTGCCAAACTAGCACTTTAAACTGTGGTTAGGAAGCTCTGAACAGAAAACTTGTCAGAAGTGAAGTCTTAAGGTGAGATTTTCTGTGGGTTGTACTCCTGTTTTCAGCTCACATGAGTCCTGCTAAGGACTCATTAGAGAGTCACTAGGGGTGAGTCCCTAGTGAATGGGACTCACTCCTGCTAATTGCTGGAATGGGTGCTCTCCTAGTCTGGAGAATCATGCTGCCGGGCACCCAGTCCCACAAACATTTATGTGCACTCAGTGCATATTGAACTACATACATACGTAAGCCTTTGCCAGATTGGGGCCCAAGTTGATTCCATGTGGAAGAAAATTTTTACATGTCGTTTGCAGATTCCCAACCCAGATAAGAAAGCGACTTCCCCTTCCCTGTAGGAAAAAGAAAGTTTATATGTCTCCTGCATACAAATCAAGAGAAGATTTAGTCTGGGGTAACGTTGGATTCTTGTTGAACACCTAAAATTCTCTAAGGATGCATAGGTATGCCACCAATGATAAAAACTGCTACCAGTAAGCGCAAGAGAGAATTGCACTCGTCCATGAAAATAATTGGTGATTATTCCACCAGAACTCCTGTATTTTATGCAAGGGTAAAAGTGGTGGAGGTTAAAGAAAACTGAAGGGGCTGCATTAGAGAGGCAACTGTAAAGCCTGTGTGTGGCATTTGGATTATGCTTTGAGGTAGAAGATAGTTAGTTTGAGATTTCTATTACCCGTTTATGATAGTAGTGATAGATCCATGAGAAATTGTCTGCCACCAAATTATTTAGAGGCTAGGTAGTCTACATGATTTAACTGAGGCTTTTATCCTGTCGGCCTGTTTTTACAAGAAAGCTAAAATGTTCTGTAGCTGGCAAATGTTTTTCATCATTTTGATGGAACATTATGTGGGGGTGGGTGAGGAAGTGGTGTGGTGCTTTTTCTGTTTTTGGGTGGGACCATACTTGTGTCAATGTTTTTGCAATGCATATTAGCTTGATGGGACTAGTCAGTGTTCTACTGACTAGGTTGGCTCTTAGAAGAGAATTGGGTGTTTGCCCATCTTCTCCACAATATTTTGAAGTAAGGAGGTATGTTGAGATTCCATATAGTCTTCTAAAAAACAAAATTAGTACTTGAGTGTCATTTTGTAGCTTGGAATACCTATGACATTTCAGTCCCATACATAGTAGAGCTAGATGCATAATTACGTTTGGTCTTTCCAAAACATACCACTTAAAAGCCTCCAAAAATGTCAATTTTAAGCTCCATTAAGTTTCAATGTTAGAAATATTATTTCAGTTCATCTTTTATTTAATATGCATGGCCTAGTCTTTGTACATTTTAACATCGAAGTCAACCCTAGTACAGAATGCACATATACATTATTTCATCCTGGCCATCTCTCTTCAGATTCCAGAGTGCTCCTCCCTGGGGATGGTTTTCAGTGTGCTCTGCATTTTATCGGCATGTTAACATCTGGCTCTGCAAATTCCTTTTACTCTTTTGGAGCCTGGAGAATCTGTAATTCATCCATTTAACTTAGAACTTAGGAATTTTATTGCTTATGCTTTTGACAAAAAAGATATTAGTATTTGCTTTTTAGTCATTTTTGTTACCTTTCCTATAGAACTGAGTGTTGTAATCTTAATAGTATGTCATTAGTACTTTACCACAGCACTAGTGTAAAAACCCTCAGAGTGATCCTTATGAAGTTACTTGAATGAGTATTCCAAGTGACTGAGATCTTACTCACTGATGAGCAGGTATTAGTCACCTCATAAAGCAGTGGTTCCCAAAATTTTGCTTGACTGTTTTGAGAGTTAAATAGAATTTTGTGACTCCAGACAGCAACAAAGACACACCACGAATATCAGATATCAACCAGACTGTAACCCCATCAGAGATTGTGACTGCACAAAGTGGTTCCAACCCCCAGTTTGGGAGGGCCATAAAGCCTCTACTTTTTTTTTCTTTTCCCTTCAACCTTTATATTGTCAGTTCCTACTAGTAAACCATAAGTCTACAGAGGCAAGCCCCAGGGCTGAAAACACAATGTGCACTACTTAGCAGATAGGATAGTGTAGTCTAGCAGGGGGTGGGGATGTGGGGAGGAAAATCTGGGAGTTCTGACCCTGGTTTCATCTTGCTGTGAGGGCCTTGAAGGCCACAAAGTTGCAGTCCTTTTATGCATGTGCTTAACTTTACTATCATGAGTAAATCTCAGATCAATGGGACTAACAGTAGTAAAGTTAGGCGAGATAATAAATGGTTGCAAGATTAGGTAGGGGCCAAATCACTTCACTTTTATACTTCAGGTTCCCCACTTTAAAAAAGAGAATAGTGCTATCTGTCTCCAGGTGTGTTTTGCATATTATTATTATAATTATAATAAGCATTTATATAGCACCAGCGATGTACCTAGTGCTTTACAGAGAATAAAATGAGTGGCTTATTCCTACTTTGACTGAAGTTCTCTTAGCTGAAGTAAACAATTGAATTTTATTTGCTAATATAGTAAAGTTGCCAGCCAGGCTGTACTTAATAACATTATGCTCATAATCTTTATTGTTAATCATTTGTATATTGATTTCAGTGTTTAAAGTGCTATAAAATTCTTATCTAGTTCACCCTTTTAAAGATGTGCAAGCCACAGCTTGGTTGAACCCTGAGGCAGATGGTGGAATGAGCTGTTGCCCACTTCCTGGAGGAGCTAAAGAAGCAGGCGATCCGCCCGGCCACCTGTCCCAGTGGCCAGAGGATGCTGAAGAAAATTCTGGTATCATGAGCCCCCGAGTATCCCCCCACTAATAAAGTCATTGCAGAGTGCAGCGCTGGCCTCTTCTTGCCGCGCCGCATCTCTCCTCCTGCATGCCCCTCCTCCTGACCGATTCATTCCCCCTGCTCTGACTCACTAGCCCAAACGCACCTAGGAAATCAGGAGTCTGACTTGAAAAAAATCTTGACGTTTATTTGAAAAGCCAGAGTAGCACAGAGCATCACCAGCTGCAAGGGAGCTTGGGAAGAGCTGTCTGTGCTTATGGCGTGAGCTGGGGGTGATTACTCTCCACCCACACTTTGTCTTCCTTCCATTCTATACAACACCTCAGGCACCTGTTAGTCCACCCCCTCCCACCCACCCCAATCCCTGAGATGCTTATCGGGCCTGTATTCCACATTCTTTTCAGGACTGAACCCACTTGTTCAAATAGTACTCCAGATCAGCCTTGCTGCTCCTTAAACCCAGAGCCTCTTCTCCCTCTAATACCACTGGGATCCGTTTTCTCTCTCTTTACAACTGTTCCCATCCCCTCTGCTACTCTCAGGGCTCCCTTTCCTTGTCTCTCTCTCACCTGTCACTCCCCCCCTCCTCTCCATGGCCCAGGGACCCAAACTGGTTGTCGTGTGTCTTCAGTTGCTTTGCTGTTAGTTTGGGGTCTGTTCTGACCCCCTCCCTGCCCTTGTCTGCCTTGCCCCCACCCTCCACACCTTCAAGTCCCTCCTCAAAACCCACCTCTTCCACTCCGCCCTTCCTAACGCCTGCTAATCATCCCCACCCAGGATTATCCCCCAATTTACTGTAACCAAGCTAAGAACATGTACCTGAGCTCTCGCATCCTCATGAATGTCGCATCCCTTGTCTCTCCCTGTTTCCCCTTCCCTGTCTCCCTTCCCCCTGTCTTTAGATTGTAAGCTCTTGGGCAGGGACGATGTCGATCTTATTCTCTGTAAAGCACCAGGTACATTGCTGGTGCTATATAAATGCTTATTATACTAATAATAAAATCATCCTGTGAGGAAGGCCATTATTCCCTTTACAGATGGTGAACTGAGGCAGAGAGCAACTTGTCCAAGTTCATTCTGTATTTGTGGCTAAAATGGGATTTGAACTATCTCCCAGACCAACAGCTTTTCCGTTAGGCTACAGTGGTGTTATGTATCTAAGGCCTTATTCAAGAGGTTCCCAAACTATGGGCCAGGACCACGAGTGGGATCGGATGGGGATGTGGTTCTGGCATGTGGTATGGGGTGAGGCCATAGCTCAAGTGGTAAGAGCGCATGCTTTGCATGTATAAGGTCCCAGGTTCAATCCCCAGCATCTCCACCTCAGGATCTCTGGTAGCACACCTGGGGGAGGGCTCTGCTGGGGGCTTGGAGTCTCAGGTAGCACACCAGGATGGCCTCCGCTGGAGACTCTGGAAGAGCTGGATATGGACCTCAATTTGAAACCCCTGCTGCTGTGTCAGGTTGTGACAATACTGGGCTAAGATGGACCATTGGTCTGACTCAGTTAGGCAGTTTAATTTAGTTTAGATGTACTTTGCATGCCTTGCTGTCTAGAGTTGTAGGGTTATAGTTATCTTAGAATAGGGTGTCGCAAGCAAGCCTTCTCCCTTGCTCCCACCCCACAATTTCCACCTGATCAACATGGGCAAGTTTCATCTTTGGGAGGAATGGTGTCCTGGATGACATATTCCATATTGTTTTACTTCAAACCAAAATGCCATTCAATACTTTGGTATTCATGTAAATTATGTACAGGCATTTCATTACCATTGGTACCATCCAGCATCAAGTGCCTTGTTACCATTGTTAAGGGAGATGTGCTCAGAGACCCAATCTGTTTGTGGTGACAAGATCTTCTGTACATACAAAACCAACCAGCACATGACTATTTTGATCTGTGGTAGGATATTCTACTAGAGAGAGAGAAACATACACTAAAGCACACTCCTGCAATATAAAGTGAGATAGATAATTTTTAACAGATGTAGATTGATAAACAGAGGTAGATGGAAAGATAAAAAATTGATTGACTGCATCCTCCTGGGATCCAGAGCTTCCTTGAGAGTTGTGCTGTTCAGTTGCTTTCCAAGTCTCTCTCTATTGTGTGTGTTATTTACATATCTGAACCCATTTTGAGTGAAGAGTATAGTAGAATTATGGACTGCTAGATACTGGAAGTTAGAAAGGGGGGAGGGAGGGGTTTAGCTTGTGCTAAATCAGTTCATTCCTGCTTCCTGTCATCCTTTCATAGGTTCACTTCGTTATGGTGGGGAACATTTCCCCTGTCTCGGGGAGGAAAGAAAAAGCGATGTATCATCTCCTACCCCATGAGTGGGTCTTTGCTTTGGAAAGAAAGAACTAATTTGCTTCCGATCGTGCGCAGAGTAAACAAAATAAGGGCGCTCTCGTCTTGCATTTACTTCTTGCTTACCAAATACAACCACCACCGTGCCCCGCGGCTCCGTCCTAGGGGAGCCTTGCAAGCCCAAGCCCCCCCCCCAGAGACAAAGCCGCAGCGCCTGAGGTAGGCACTGCCTGTCCCCGGCGAGTCAGCGATGGTGGTGGCTGCTGAGGCACTAACTCCTCGGCGCCTCTTGCATGACTGGCCAAGGAGTGAATCAGGGGTCTCTACCTCCACTCTGTTTCAAGGCGTCGCCAACAAGCCTCGGTTGCTACGGCTGGAGCCTGTCCTTGTGCCCGCGTGTAGCCAACAGCCCCACCAGCGTGCGAGAGCGGCCGGGGCCTAGTCTCAAGCAGCGCCCCTTGGCCAGGGCCTTCGCCGCCGCTGTGCGTGTGTCTCGAAGGGAGCAGGTAGGGGAGCCCGAAGGGTCGCGGCGGTGGGCGAGGGAAGCCCCTGCTCCCCCGGCGTGCAGGTGGCAGGAAGCGCTTGGCTCGGGCAGGCCGGCAGGCAGGGAAGGGGAAGAGGCGGAGCTTGGGAGCCAGCAGTGTCAATAATACAATAGGGCTCTTGTGCGGGTGGCGGCCGCCTGCGAGCGCGGACTGAGGGAGACACAAGGGCAGCGGCCTGGCTGCTGGGGGTGAAGGGGCGCATGGAGGGAGCAGCCGGCTCCTAGGGACGCACGCAGCCCGGGGTGGCGGGGGGGGGGTTGAGAGACGTTCCGGCTCGCTGAGGAGATGAGCGGCGGCGGCGAGCAGCCCTGAGAGCCGCCGCTGCGGCTGCCGCCTTCGCTACTAGGGGGGACTCGGGCTCAGCCATAAGGTGAGCGCGCGCGGGGCGGGGATGCTTTGGTGCCACGCGGCTGCAGGGCTAGGCCGGGTCGGGAGGCGCCTCGTGGAGCCGGAATGTGCTTGGCTCGGCCTCGCACGCCGCTTTCTCCTGCCCAGAGCTGCTGGGAGGGGGAAGAAGCGGTTGCTGGGCCGAGGGGGGAGGAGCAGCTTCCCGCTCTGGTTGGGACTCTGGTCCCCGGCCTGGCCCGGGGAGGCGCTTCGCCCTGTCGCGCCTTGGGCAGGAGGCGGTGTTTGGCGCCGAGGCCAGCGGCCTCAATTATGTTTCCTTCTCCTCCTCCTGGCGGGGGCAGGCTGGGGTGAGGCCATGGGCTGAGGCAGGAGGAGGAGGAGGAGGATCCCCCTATCCCGCAAGCGCCTCAGGTGGTGGGGGCAGGATGCAGGGTTTCTCGGGTGGATGCTTCCCCATGTGGATGGATTCTGGCTGGCGGGACCATAGCGCTGTCCCGCTCCCTGTGGCTTCAGGCACCGCTTGGCGTGGGGGCGTAGCCTTTATGCACGACTGACTGAGGGGAGAGGTTGGCGGCCGGGCAGAACAAAAGTGTCCGTGTGGCGAGGGGCTGCGCTGCATGGATGTCTCGCCTCGTGGGGATGCCGAGTGTAGTCAGCAAAAAGCCAGGAAGAGTGCAGCCTTCTCTCTCGCTTTTTTTTTTTTAAAAAAAAGCCTGGATGTATTTCTCTCCTTCCTCCTCACCCTCAGCGTGTCATTGTTTTACTGAGCTGAGGTTTTCCACACGGGTGCTGCTGCTTCACTTTAGCGGTGTTCGAGCCAAAAGCAAAAGTGACTTGTGGCTGTGCTGGCCAGCTTAGCTTGCACTAATATTTTTCCTTTTACTGTGATCTTCCAACACTTAGCGCTTATCAAAGACTATTCTCCTAACATTTATAAATCACTTGTAAGATGTAATACTGCATGAAGATCCTCATTGGGCTCTGGCCTTGTCAGGCAAGGCACTACCCATAAAAGTATTAAGAAACTGAATTGTGCTTTGTTCAAATGCCGAAAGGAGATGAAGAGACTTGTTCGTTTCTGCATGAGACTGTTTCACCTTGAAGCAGTGCAGCTGGGTGTGTATGGGAGAGGCTAGCCTAATATACAGTCAGTCTTGTTAAGCTCTGTCAGATTGCTGGCACACTCCTCTCCAAGTAGTCAGTATCTAAATTGGGAACTATTGTAGATAGCAGAGCTATTGGTAAACCTCCACTTGTTCATTGCATCCTTTAAGCAGCCAACCCAGTACAATTCAGTATCTGTTGAGGCAGTGCCCATATCTGCCAAGCTGGATCTGCACCAGATGGTAAATTCTTGACCCACAATCCTTAAATTGAACTCTGGAATAAGCCACTGCATGTACAGTGGTGCTCTTGTCATCCATATAGGTGAAAACCAGTCTCCAAGAAACAGCATGGTTGTATACATACAAGAGCTGGGTTACGTTGTGTTGGTTTAATGTCAGTTGGTATATTAAGCTTGCTGAGACAAGGGCTTAAGCATCTGTGAGATGACTAAGGACATTGCACGCTTCCTTGTGCAGTAGGAACTTTACGTGAAGGTGAAAATGGAATGGCATTGAGTTTAATTACCTATGATTTAAACAACAAAAAAGACTGATATAACAATGGAGACAAAAACACACTTAGAATCTGATGTTAAAATAATGAAGTGTATGCAGAGATGCTAATGCATCATTTTGGAAGAAACTAACAATTACAACATTTTTAAAAATGCTATTCTTGCCATCAAACCTCCTTATGCAAATTGATTTGATAATCCAAAATTTCATGTTTATCCTACCTTCCATTTGTTTTTGTTGTCGTCTTCTCCATTACACTCCCACACTTATTTTGGAAAGTGGAGTTCTATTCTAGAAGGAACAGCTTGACATTTATATAGGCTTCTGGAGTCCAGAACCTCCAGGGTAGCATTCTCAGAAATGCTCCCAGTTCTACGTGCAGGACCCCAGAGACAGGCTAAGCTCCAGAGGCTCAATGCATGGATCAGGACTTTAGATTAGTTAGGAACTGGGGAACCTGTTGGGGAAGGAGGAGCCTGTTCTGAAGGGATAGGCCCCACCTTAACCAGAACAGAACCTGACTGCTGGTGCTAAAAACTAAAAAAGAGAGCTGTTTTAAAACTAGAATCTGGGGGAAAGCCAGCAGGTGCTGAGGAATGCGTGGTTCGGACCAAGGCATCTCCAAAGGATGCTCTTAAGTTAGAGAAATTAGAGTATCCTAATATAGAGGATGGTAAAGAAGCTGAGAGAGGTGTGGTGGAAATCCGTGCAGAATAGACAAATATAAATGATTCCAAAATACCTCAGATGGGGAGCGGGGAGGGGAGACACAATCTAAACTATATGTGTACAGTGATGGGTTCTAATTTAGGAGTTACTGCTCAGGAAAAGGACCTTGGAGTCATTGTGGACAATACACTGAAATCTTCAGTTCAATATGCGACTGTGTTCAAAAAACTGTTAGGAATTATTCATAATGGGATGGAGAATAAAACTGAAAATATCATGCCACTATATAAATTTGTGGTACGACCACATCTTGAGTATTGTGTGCCGTTCTGGTCGCCCCATCTCAAAGAAGATATAGTTGAAATAGAGAAGGTACAGAGAAGGGCAGCAAAAATGATAAAGGGTATGGAATGGCTCCCCTGTGAAAAGAGGCTAGACATGTTGGGGCTCTTGAGCTTGGAGAAGAGATGTCTGAGCAGGGAATATCATAGAAGTTTATAAAATCACAAGTGGTGTGGAACGAATAAATAGGGAATGGTTATTCACCCTCTCAAATAGTAATGGAACTAGGGGACACTCCATGAAAGTAGCAAGTAGCAGATTTAAAATAAAGTATTCTTCAGTCTACGCACAACTAAGCTGTGGAATTTGTTGCCAGAAGATGTGGTCAAGGCCAGTAATATAGCTGGGTTTAAAATAGGATTGGACAAGTTTCTGGAGGATAGGTCCATTTGCAGCTGTTAGCCAAGGGTAAGTTTGGGGAATGCACCCTCTTACTGTTGGGAGCTGGAAGTAAGAAGGAAATGGATCGCCCCATTTTGACCTGTTGGAGACAGGTGCTAGGCTCAAGACACCGTTGGTCTGACCCATTATGGTGGTACTTATATTCTTATATCAAACTTTCATGTGGCTATTATAAGTATTTCCTAACATACAGCTGTTTTTAAATGCCTCTCTTTCTCTTTACCCCCTGCCACCTTGTCCTATCCGCTTCCACCCATTTAATTCCCACTCATATATACCTAACTAACTAAACTAAACTAACTAAACTGCCCAACTGAGTCAGACCAATGGTCCATCTTAGCCCAGTATTGTCACAACCTGACACGGCAGCAGGGGTTTCAAATTTGGGCCCAAATCCGGCTCTTCCAGGGTCTCCGGCAGAGGCCATCCTGGAGTGCTACCTGAGACCCCTCCAAGCACCCAGCAGAGGCCTCCCCCAGGCGTGCTACATGAAGTGGAGATGTCGGGGATTGAACCTGGGACCTGATACATGCAAAGCACACGCTTACCACTTGAGCTTTTGCCATGTGTAAAAGTGGCCTTAGATTTAAACCATGTCTCTTCAGACATTTCGAAACAGGATTTAAGAGTATCTGTAAGCTGTGTGTATGTTGCTATTAGGAAAAGTGTTTTTAAGTAGATTACTAATTTAAAAAACGTATTTGATAATGCAGTGTACTTTTAAGACTTGCAATATTTTTTGCATGAACTTCAGTAAAAATAAACATGACATTCTTGATATATTAAAATTGTTTTTTCTGCACATCTTAAAACAGCTGAAATAGTCACAACTGTTTTCCCCTTCCCTTTTTTCTCCTTCACTTTGGTACATCATCTGCACAAAAATTACTTGACTGCTTGGGATTCAGAACCCCATCTTCTGGTCATGTAGCTTTGCAGGTGTTGCAATAATAAGTAGTAAAATGTTCAGCAAGTGTGGAGTTTAAGTTTAATGTTGTCTTTTGCTTCCTGCTGGTATCATGGGAGTTGTCCCAGAGGTGTTGTGAGAACAATTAATTGCTGGTTGTTCGCGTGGGGCTCCCTGCACTCACACCAGCGGGAGCTGTGCCTGCGCAGTTCTGCTTCAGAAACCTTCTTTAAGCAGTTCATTTGTTGGGCTCCATGGCTCTTCCCCTTCTTTCTCATGCTGTTGGTGGGCTTGCAGCGAGGTTATGAATAGAAGGGGCAGAGCGTGAAGTTCCTCAAATCCTTCCAACTGTCACAGGATTTGGTAGTTAGGGACAGCCTTCTTTTATTTGTTCTCTATGAGGTGGAACTGTTGATAGCAGTTAGAAAAAATTCACTGCCATCCTAACTGATCCGCATCCTAGATCTGCACAATCAATGACTTAGAGAGGCTCACAAGCCCCCTGGTTGCTCTGCCTGTGTGAGTCGATCCCGGCCACCACCTCCCTCTAAGTCTGGCTCAGTACTGTCCTTGGCACGGCCTTCTTCCCCAGCAATCCTCCTGATACCAACATCTCTGGCACAAACTCCTTCTCTGGCATGGACCCCTTTTCTGATACCTAGGCTTATCTCAACCAACCATCTTGGCCCCCTCTTACAGGCAAAAATAAAGGGTAATGCACCAAGCTTGTGATACCCCCCACCTCCCTAATTCTCATCACCTTATGGACTCTATACTCTCTGGCCTGGATGTTGGGACAGCCACCCTAGGCCCC
Organism: Sphenodon punctatus; assembly: GCA_003113815.1. Classification (NCBI taxonomy): domain Eukaryota; kingdom Metazoa; phylum Chordata; class Lepidosauria; order Sphenodontia; family Sphenodontidae; genus Sphenodon; species Sphenodon punctatus. The sequence goes on from QEPC01005976.1 coordinate 768,274, forward strand.
TTGGATATACTAGCCATCCCTGAGATTTTCCTAATTCTACATCTAAGCTGAGTGGGGCAACCCTCTTCACTTCTCTGGGGAGACCGCTGACTTTGACCCCATTGCTTGCCGTGATCATGAATACTGGGTTGATTCCTTCTGTAATGGAGTCTCAAACCCTGCTCATGCAGTTAACTGCGGCACTGAGATCTATACTGGGATCGACTAAACCGATTGTGCCCTCAACTAACGTATCCTTGGACTTCCATACAATGTTAGTTGTGGTAGTTCAAGCCCCATTGGGACATCTACCTCTAACTTCAGCTCCTATTTTGCTCCTCGTACCAACAATGTCTCCAGCACCATCCCATCTTTCTGTACCTTCAGCACCATCAGTCCTTACCCCTTCTTTGGTGGCACTGCAAACCCATCAAACCAGGCACCTGTAGCGGCACCACACATAGTGAATAATATGGCTCTGGTGCCTTTTACACCCACTGTACATACAATGACAAAGGCACTAATTAGGACCGAAAGCTACCCAAAGAGGGAATCCAAACCTGCAAAGAACCTCCCCCATCCTAAACCAGACACTCCTCAGAAGGATTCCTTCTTTTCCTCTCCAAACACACTGAAATATAAGTTCCACAGAATCTGAAGTCTTGCTAGCCTCCCCTTCAGACAACATCTTGGACCTGGTCCAAACTACCACCTCTGAGGACCATAGGAAGATCAGTACCTTATATGTAAGATGGCAACTGCTCTCACTTTAAAAATGGTCGTTATTGAAGAGGAAGAGAATGATCCTATCTCTCGGATTTTTTGTAAACATATCACTACCAAAGTTACACTGCATCTGTCTAAAAAGCTCATGAAAAATTCAAGAACTCACTGGAAGATCCCCTCAAAACGCTCCCAGTAGTTTCACAATATAGCGCTGTCTGCCCTGTACCTCCGTAGGACCATGAGATGTTCATAAAACACCCTAAGCCCAACTTCATAGTCATCCAGCCACCTACAGAGAGGCAGCAGAGTAAGTCCTCTCAAGACCTCACCAATGGATAGAGAAGGTTAAAAAATCAACCTATTTGGCAGACATTCCTTCTCAGCTACAATGATTCTGACAGCATTTAACTATGCTTTGGCGATGTCCACATAAATTGTCTCTCTTGGGAAAAGATGACACCAATCCTTCAACATCTTCCACCAGAATACAAGTAACAAGCTGAAATAATCTGTATCTATCCCAGTCACAACTCACAGCTATAAGCCATATAGCTGACTCAGCGGCAAGATCACGGCTATGTTTGACAGCTCTAGTCTACCAGAACAGAATCGAGAACTTACCATTCGATGAGGGAGGTCTCTTCGCTTCTAACACGACTGACATTCTGGCTACGATAAAAGATACCAGAAGAACTGCACTTGTCTTAGGTGTCACCTACAAAGCAAAGGTACAACACTACATCTTCTTGCAGATCTTCCAGATACTCGGCAGGTAACACACAGCAGTCAAGAAGATATTTCCCCACCTCTGCCCCTAATTCTAAGGCAAGAAGACCATACAAGCCTAAGTAGAGGCCTAGACAATACTCTAACTCCACCACCTCTACGAAACAGAGTTCTCGAGTTTAACCCTTATTTAGAGAGCTGTGAACTATTCCCTAAACTAATCACTTTTTTTTCTTGTTAGGCTTTCCTCTCATTAGAAAATATGGTGTCTCGTTACCGCCGATAAATGGGTTCTTGAGGTCCTAGAGAGAGGTTACACCATCCAGTTTCAATCTTTCCCTCATCCTACACTCTCTGCCCCATCCCTCTTCAGCATCCATATTACAAGGCAATATTGACAGGGGTACAAACCCTGCTCTCTAAGGGAGCTATAAAGAAAGTTACTCTGAGATTTTAGGGAAGAGGTTTTTTATTCAAAGTGCTACTTAGCTCCCAAATGGGGTGGAGCCTTAAGACCTATTCTGAACTTAAGATACCTCAACAAACTTATTAGATCCTTTAAGTTCAGGATGATTGCCATGGCTAAGAACCTCCTGTGTTTACACACAGGTATATGGTTCTTAGTTCTCTATTTACTGGATGCCTGCATATAATACTTGAGATTCATCGGCAGTGGAAATCACTATCCATATACTGTCCTACCCTTTGGCTTCTCTACTGCCCCAAAGGGGGCCTTACAAAATGTCTTGCCCCTCTTACAAAAAAGGACATCACTGTTTTACCTTATTTAGATGATTGATTAATAGTTCCAAATACTGAACAAAAACTTACAGGAAATTTGCAGACCATTTAAAATTTCCTCCAACAATGGGTATTCTTGGTGAACATCCACAAATCTCTCCTAACAAGAGCAAACCATGCAAAGTTGTCTGTAAGTGATACGTTCCTGATCCACTGTGGGGAGAATCTCATCAATGTCTTTCCACTCTTCCTGCTGATACTTGCGAGTCCTTCAGAAACTACCGTAGGACATGGACATATGTATCCTAATAGTGCTGGACTGGTCCAGGCAACCCTGGCATACACCCAGTTGGTAAGCATGTCTGTAAAGCGTCGTCATCTGCCAGTTCTACAGGATCCATCTTGAATCAGCGGAAACATATTCCATCCAAATATCTCCCCACATCTAACAGCTTGGCTGATATCTCACTGACTTTAAAGGACTTATCTGAGCTACCTGAAGATGGCCTCCATATCTAACGAGTGCTTCAAAATCTTCAACTAATAAGATACTGTTTGGGCTTCAGAGGCTCATTTGCAGCCGACTCTCCCTCTGTAAAAGACCTACTTACCTACTTAACAGACCTGAGGCCCCAGGGTCTGGCTCCTTCTTCACTAAAGGTGCATCTGGCTGCTATCGCTGCTTACCGTAGACTTTTGTGTTTTTCTACCTGGTTTTGAGGAGGTTCATGACCTCCTCTGCTCTGGTAGGCTTGCTCCTTTCATCTTCTGTCTCTTTAAAGTCATCATGTCAGTTGCTCTTGCTTTAGCTAGGAGGGTGGGAGAACTAACAACCCTGAGCATAGACCCTCCATATCTTATTTTTAGTAAGAATAAGGTAGTTCTTGGACTCTCTCCTTTTTTTAAACTAAAGGTGGTTTCTCGCTTCCACTTGTTACAAGATAACATTTTACTGGTCTCTTTTCCTAGACTCCACTCAAAGCGGAAATGGCTCTACACACCTTTGATGTCAAGAGAGCTCTCTCTTTATATGTAGACAGAACTAAACCATTCCAAAAAAGATAATTATCTTTTTTGTAAGCTCTGGGGGCCCTTCCGTAGGGTTAAAAGTCACCTCTCAGTCTATATCTTCGTGGCTGGTAGAATGCATTTCCTTTTGCTACCGTCTCTCAAAAAAAGAACCCCTTGTGGGCCTTAAGACTCACTGTACGAGAACCATGGCAGCTTTAGCAGTCTGGTTCAGAAAGTTTTCAGTAGACCAGATCTGTAAGGCTGCTATATGGAGTTCTGAGCATACATTTATAAAGCACTGTGCGCTTGACTTCATAGCACGATCTGATGGTGGTTTCAGGAGAGCGGTCCTCGAGTCGTCTTTAATTAGGCCTCAGTCTCCACTCTGCAGGGACTACTGCTTGACACTCTCCTGTTAGTGTGAGTAATGGAGATGCGCTCGAAGAAGAAACTAAGGTTACTTACCTGTAACCTTGTTATGACATCGTATTGGGCACAATCCTCTTTCAGTGCCCTAGTTAGGGAATTCGTTCCACAATACATGCCCTAATGTCTCTTTGGTTGCACTAGGTGTGCTTTTAGTCTGCCCTCCACGCTCCCTTCTAGCCAATCCCAGTTCTCTGGGATATTGGGGCTTCTCCCAGTCTTACTGGGTCCCCTTCCAGCCTAGCCCAACCAAAAGGTCCTTAGCATAAACTAGGTAGCTCCCACCTGAGTCCTTGCTCCAGGCTGGTTGGGGTTTTTTTGGTTCTTTTGTTGGCTTGGTTGCGCCAAGCTTTTGGGCTTCAAGGCCCAAAACCTATTCAGGCATTGCTCCTAACTGCTGGGATTGTTACACTCCACAATCCTCTGGTTTCTGTGAGAGCTCTCTACTCCTCACTGCACCATAGCATACCACACCCCTGTCCGCACTGGCTTCTCCAGATTTCTCGTTCCCTGGCTGCCTCAGGTGCTGGTCAGGTGACTCTTTGTGCGCTAAGTTTCTTAAAGGGTCTCTGCCCATTTAGGCTTACATGGATCTTCTTCCAGGGTACTTGTCCTGTCAATTGTACCCTGTTACACTTGGTTCTTTGAGATGGACTCTATCACTTACATCTCTTGCCCTCCTTCTCCTCTATATCGAAGCCCTAGTTAAAGAGGTTGGAAGGAACTCGGGTACTTCACGCTCTGCCCCTCCTATTTATAGCCTCTCGCTGTGAGCTGACCAGCAGCGCGAGCTGCAAGGGCAGAGGCCATGGAGTGCAACAGATGAACTGCTTAAAGAAGGTTCCCGAAGCTGATGCTCCCATTGGTGTGAGTGACAGAGGCCATCTGTAACTAAGGTAAGTAACCTTAGTTTCTCACTAGTGTTTTGGCAGTGGCAGTGTGCTAGTACTGGGAAATAACAGCAGGATTTAAATGTTTTAAAAGTAACTAATTTTGATCTCTAAAAACAAGTTTCAGTGATTAGTTGATTAAACTGCCTTTGAGAGCATTAAAACTTGAGTCACTGTGGCCTGGAAATTAAGATACATGATTTCTAGCAACCTAGGTTCTGTTCATACTAAATGCATGTTAGATGTATGGCAGTGTTAAATTAAATCTTTGTGCGGGTTAGTAGTGACGTGGCTGGGACTGTTGGATGAGTTAGGCGTGAGAACCCCTGCTGAAGATTTTGGGTAATTTGTGTTTCTGAATACAGATTTATGAGTTTAACTTGAGGGTTGTAACTCTAAAAAACAAACAACCCCCCTCAGCACTGCAAAATGTGTTCACTTTATAGCTCATCATTTCATACTCTTAAATGTTGAGGCTTTGTTAACATTTTTGATGTAGTATTGTTTGTATCTTATTTGGAATCTAGGTTTTTTACAAAAAAATCTATATTATAACTACAATATATAACTATAACTATCGTGTAACCTACTGGCATGCTAGATGGAACAATTTCAGTCTATTGTGCCAATTTTGGGATTAAGGAAATTGGCAGTAGCCTAAAAGATGACCTATTGAGTCTATTTCCAGATCAGAAATTCTCTCTACTTCCACTGGGAGACTTTTTTCCCCTTGAAAGAAAATAACACCCACATAGACGACAACTTCAAAATGTGATTATGCATGCACACAAATTAAGCAGCAAGACACTTGTACATTAACACATCATGGTCTTTTACAGACTCCCTCAAAAGTATGTAGTCCACCCATAGCTTTACTTGGCTGCTATTTGCTTTTGTTTTATTTTATGAAGAGTGGTCTCTTAGTTACAGCTGTAGATATAAGGTCCTTCCATGTTGTTGTGCTTATAAATATTGTACTGTATTTTATTGGCATCTAAAATTGCCTCAATTATAAGATAACATCTGGCAAGGGGCTTACATGTATAATGTGGCTGCCAGGTGTTCGCTTTTATGAAGAGGCTGAACCCCAACACTGCATCTTTTCCACTTATGTCTGCATATTTGCTAGCCAATCCACTCTTTCCCAGGGCTGTACAGTCTTTTTTTTTTTTTTTTTCATATTTCACTTCTCTTTCAAGCTTCTCTTCCCTTGAGGGCAGTTGATCTTGCAGTGTTTCGGAGATCTAATTTCAGTTTTGTAGGAGACTTGACAATTTTGGGATTGAAACAGCATTGGGACACATTCTTAGGCATGCTACAGGCTTCTGCTTACATAGGGTTCTGGTTATCCTTTAAAGAGCACTTGAACTGTTCATGTAGTCATGCAACTTGAGCTGGCAGCGAGTTGGCCACTTCACAGAATCAGCAGAAGGTAGGATGATAACATACATGACTTGCTGGAGTTTATTACAGTTTGGCTCCCAGATTAAATATTGCTCTGTCACGGTTTGTTAAATTTTGTTTGAAGACTTTGGAATTCTTTCTTCTCTAGGCACACCTGTTTAAAATTTTCAAATACAATGCTAGAATATAAAGGTGTGCGTGTCAAACTGGAGACTAAATACTGCATAGGCATGGCAAACGCCTCCTTATATTTTAATCACAGCTGCAAGGAGAGACTCAAAATGAGGCTACATGAATACCTAACTAACTGCTAAACCTTATTGTTGTTGTCATTTGTAACTCTGAAAAAAGGTATGATTTTATAAATGCTGTTAAAGGCAACAGAAATAATTATAAATTTTCTTTAAGTAACAAATTTGTTATTAGAAAAATTAACTCCTCTAGTCTCTTTAACCCGATTAGTTTATATTGGCTAATCTTGATTTTTCTTCAAATTGACTCTGTAATCATTCTGAAATAATTTTGAGACATTTTTCAAACGGAGTTATTTGTCACTTGTACATGGTGATTTCTGTGTTTTTACTGGTGATCAAAACTTTTAAAAAAGGAAAATAATGAATAGTTAATACCACACCATTAAACACAAAAACCTTTGCTAATATTTATGCTAAATTAGAGACAGATGTAAGATTCTTGAATGCTTCAAGAATTCAATAGTTGGGTACTTCTTGAACACTTCAAAAATTGGTTGGTTGAGATCATTCCCTGAATCACTTTTAGACACACAGTCATAATAAGCTGAATCCAGTACTTTTCTTCATGAGTGACCAGATGCTTGTTTAAAGCCATTTTTTTTTTATTTACCAGCCTTACATTTAGAATTAATGTGTTAAGTATAGGATAGGCATGTCCTCTGAAAGAAAAAAAGCATTACAAATCCCCGGTGGACTCCTTTGTGGCCTTGATTATCATCTGTGTTCTGTTTTAATAGTTCTAAGCCTAGTTACTTACTGTTTTTCTTTCTTTTTTGTTTGATATCCTTCTAGCATTGGTTTGCACTCCTTTAATAACAAAGGAGATTCTGATTGGAGCTGTTGACCATTATGGTGCCATGCTGTGGAGAATTCCCATCAGGGTTTGGGCAAATTCATGTGCCTGTGATGACTAAGAAATTTTCCTAATGAGTGCCATCTATTTCAGTGGAATACAAGTTTCCCCCCCTCTTTTTAAATAAAAGGATTTTGAGTTTTCTCTGTTAAAAAGGAGCCTTTTCAAACATGTGACTTCGAGTCAGAGCCTTCAGACCGCTCCAGAGTGTCTTCTGCTTGGGAGAGTCACTGGGCAATAGTGAAATGCCTCAGTCTCTTCCATGCTGGGGTGAAATTGGCAGGAATCAGGTGAGTTCCCTTTGCTGCTACTGGGGAAAGCTGTGAGGAGCAGGAGAGGCAGGCACAGGGAGGAATTTGATGAAGGGAGGCTCATAGGATGGGTTTTTTTAGGTTTTAAAAAAAAAAATTCCCTTTGCTGCAAGCAGAACGTTGGCAGAGGTGGGACACACATGTTTGTTTTCAGCAAGCAGTTGGACAGGAGTAATAAAAACAGATACTTTTTCTAAACTAAAATGTAAACACAACCAAGGGACTTAAAGGTCATCTACTCTAAGGCAGGATATCCTCTGCTTTACAGCATCACAGACAGATGCTTGTCCAGTTGGGTTTTGAAAACCTCCAGAAGAGATTTCACAACCTCTCTGGGCAACTTATTCCATTGCCCAGCAGTTAGGAAAGTTTTTCCTAATATATAACCAACATCTGCATTGCTACAGTTTAAGCCCACTTTTTCTTCTTCTGTCTTTTGTGATGGTGGTGTACAAATATTCACCATCTTTGTGGCATCCTTTTAGATATCATGTCCTGCCTTGGACTCCTTTTCTCAAGCCTGAGCATACCCAATCTTCCAGCCTTTTCTCAGAAACAAAAGAACGTCCTACGGCTCCTTTATCATCTTAGTTGTTCTCTTCCGAATCTTCTCCGATGTGATTACATCCTTGAAGTATGTTGCTCAAAACTGGATGCACTACTCCAGGTGAGGTCTCACCATTGCTAAATAAAACGACACCACCACCTTGCGTACGATGCACCTGTTAATGCAGCCTAATTTGCCGTTTTTGCAATACCATGTGACTTGTGTTCAGTTTTTGATTCACCATAACTCCCATATCTTTCTCTCCAGTGTTACTGCCTAGTCAGTTAACCCCCCATTTTATGTGTGCATTTGTTTTTTTGTTCCTATGTGTAGTACTTGGAATTTGTCTTTGTAAAAACTAATTTTGTTTCTCCCAGCTCACGTCTCTAGTTTATCTTTTTATCAGTTTGTATTTTAATCCTGTCTTCCAAAGTGTTCGCAACCCCTCCTGGTTTAGTGTCATCTGAAGATTTGATGAGTAGGCTGTCCCCTCCCTACTCCAAATAATTAGTGAAAATGTTGAAGAGAGCTGGATCCAGAAACCCTTGTGGGACACCACTTGAGACCCCCTCCTGATTTGATAATTTTCCATTTATTATTTTTTGAATGCAACTCTTCAGACAATTGTGAACCCACTTAAAGGTAATCCCATCCAACCTTCATTTCTCCAACTTCCTTATGAAAAGTCAGAGGCCCTACTCAAGTGGAGATAAATCTTATGTCTTCTGCATTCCCCTTGTCAAATAAGACAGTTGATGGTTTTGGCAGGATTTGTTCTTAACAAATCCATGTTTATTACTAGTTATTGCACCATTTTCTTCAAGCTGCTCATAAATTAATTGTTTTATAATTTGTTTAAAAATCTTCCCAGGTACTAGAGTCAGGGTGGCTGGCCATAAGGGTTGTCTTTTTTCCTTTCTTAAAAATAACTGTTTGCTCCAGTCTTCTGGGACATCGTTTGTTTTCCGTGAGTTTTCAAAGGTAATGGTAGTGGTTCTGAGATTTCTTCAGCTAATTCGTTAGGGGTCCTATGTTGCAGTTTGTCAGGCCCTGCCAATTTAAATTCATTCCAGTTAGCCAAGTATTCCTTGACATATTCAAGAGTGGAGAGGATTTGTGCTCCCCTCAAACAATGCAGAAGGCAGTTAATATGAATTCTTAAAGGATAAATATCCCACTGAATTGAAAGTAGAGCACTGAGGGATTAATCTTGAAGTGAGAGAATTTTTATGTTATCTGTGTTACGTTTTGCTGATGATTTAAGCTCCCGTTTTCAGTTTCGTTTGTTCAACCTTAACCTCATTCAACTGTTGTCTGCCTAATGTGCTAAAAGGAAGCACTCAAATTGGTGATTATGCCGTTTAAAAGAAGGGAAAATCTTGATTATTAAGTTGCAACCTTATGCTTCAGCGTAGCACAAAATGAGCAATTTAATGAAGCAGTGGAAGCACTTTGCCCTCTATATTCTCCTTTGGGTCGATTTTGAACTTGTATGTCTATTGCTGCAAGTAGAAAAAATTGAATAAAGAAATCAACACTCTTGTTAATGCAAGAAGTTTGAACAAACATGGAAAATGAAGCAGAAATGGTTACAAGTATTGCATGTAGGGTAAGATGCTCTTTATTTAAAGCTATGCATTATTATTTATTTTCTTTTAAAAGAAAAACCCAGACCACCAAAATTTTGTGTCCAAGTTGTTGCAGATGCTAACTAAGAATGCAGGGGAAAGGTATAAAAAGAATGATCTTTGTACCCTATACACAGAGGGCAAAAATATAATGGAAAAAGAGAGATGAGAATTTTTGCACTTCTGGGACATAAGTGTACTGAAAACCCAGTGACTATGGGATCTTAACACATAGTACAGTCATACTAAAACTTAATTGTATTACCTGCCCTAAGTAAGATGCCATGTTCCTAATTGTCTGGGGGGAGTTACTAGATAATAACAGCGTTAAGAGATGATCCTCTGATGCGTTCTGATTTTCTCGCATAAATTCTCCAAGATATAGCTACATTCTGTGTTCTGAACTTTAATGACAAGAGAAGAAGGAGTGGGCCACTGTTTCCACTGACCAGCGATCAAATGGACATAGACTGTCTAAGAACGGGACTCCCTGGATTCTACCTTCCAGGACTTTTATGGGGAGAGCGTTCACCCTGGCTCTGAAGATAAGCCTTTTGGCCCTGATATCTATTGGAGAGCCCAGATAATGCGGGATCTTAACCTGCTTGGGCAACCACCGCCGATAGGAGCTCGCGTGCTGACAACCATTAATCGCGCCTATCTCCAATTGCCTATCTATATCAGCTACCCGAGATTTGATTTCGGTATATATAGACCCGACAGATTTATGTTCCAAGTACTCCAGAGACAACCCTATGGAGTTGTTCTGCAAACGTGGGGAATGTTCTGCAAACGTAGGGGTTAAGTATTGCTGCTATAAACCCAGAGGAGGGTTAGGCAATGAAATGGGGGAACTATAGCAGGGGTATATGTGAGTACTATCACCACCGGAAGGGTGGGGTGATATTTTGGGAACGATTCTGTGGAGATTTTATTTTGTTACCCTTTTATAAATTTGGATATGCTGTAACTTTAAGTTAGTTTTATTTTGTGTAATACTGTGTTTGAATTTTGTTACGGCCTATGGCCAAACAAATAAATTTTACTTACTTACTTATTTACTAAAACTATGAAGACAAGTTTTTGAATTTTCCACTGTCAATCAAGCTCATGGCATATTTTTAAAATATGTAATGCTTTGGCATCTGCATTGACTTCCTATAGCTTTCCTGGCACAAGGTGCTGGTTTTGACCTACAAAGCAGCATAGCCCTGTGTGCATGAAAGACTACCTCCTTTTCTGTGCTCTGTTGCGACCCTTGAGCAACTAGAAGCATCCTCTTTGCAAGTTCCATCAATGCATCATGTCCATAAGGCAGGGACTTGAAGAGAAGTTTGTTCAGTAGCTGGTCCCCAGCTATGGAGCTGCCTTTTCCTGGAGGTTTAACAGGGCCTGGGCCTAAGCGTTTTCCACAGACAATGTAAGATCTTTTTTGTTGTTGTCAGGTGGGAATAGTTTTATTTATTTATTTAAACTTATATACTGCCCTTCCCAAAGGCTCAGGGCAGCTTGCAGATCATAAAAACATTAAAATACAAAAAACGTCTCTCTCCCCCCCCCCCCCCCCAATCCTACCGCCATCTCCCCAACAAATGCACCCAATACCATTACCTCTCCCAACCCCCCCAAATGTCCCAATCCCCTCCCACCAAATGCTTTTTCAATAAAAAGGGTGTTGCGCCACCTCCAGAAAACACCCAGGCTCAAATGTATCTCTGGGGGAAGGGAATTCCAAAGCATTGGGGCAGCAACTGAGAATGGAGGGTTGGGTTCTCTTGGGGTTTTATGTATTTTAAGTGCTGTTTTCATATGTTGTCTGCCCATAGCCTTTGGCGCAGGGTGGATATAAATTTAAACAAATAAAAAATAGTTCTGAAGAACTCCTACTGGATACTGTTTCTCAGAAGCACTTTCATTGTATAGGCATCCAGCTAACATGTTGAGAATCTAACGTGTTGAGAATTTTAGGGCTGAAACTCGATCCTCGCATTCTCACATTTTTCCATGAGAATCAAGGTTCTCGGCTTGTTCCTGCAAACAAGAATGAGATGAGATCTGCCTGGATTCTCACTGACAAAAGTAAGAGTCTTGTAAACAGCCCTCCCACGCACATGCAGACCTGGGAAGGGACTTTTGTTTACAAACAAACCCTGGCTGCCTCTTGGAGTCCAGGACTGCTCCAGCTGATGGGTGCCAGGTACATTGCTGGTGCTATATTAATAATAGAGCAGTCAGATACAGGCTTTACAACAGTTGTAACATTCAGACTACATGCTAGTAACTCCACTTACAGTTTTGGTGGAAATTTGGCCGTGGCTAGTTTTTATTTGGCCCTTTTTTAGTCCTCGGAGCTTGTACTAATTTCAAGGGGCCCCTGGGAGGAAAAAGGCTTCCCATCCCTGTTCTATAGCCTAATGAATGTAGGAGCCAGTCGTGCATGTTCCATTTTTTTTTTTTTTTTGTCCTATGCTTCCACATATAGTGTCCTTGGATGCCTTCCATCCCAATCTTTTGTATCATTTGTCCACCTGCTGCACAGCCTGCTTCTTGGTCTTCTGTCAGACTAGTTTTCAGCAAAGCAGTTGTCCCCTGTCTGGCAGGTAGGTCCAAATTGGGTGGACAGCTTAAAAAATACATTTAAAAAAAATATGTAAACATAAAACGTATATAAAACAAAAGCAATTAAAAAAACCCCTAAATCCCACCCACCAACCTCTTCCCTAACCACTCAACCCTATCCCAGTCCACCAAATGCCTGATCAAACAAAAAGGTCTTTCATCTCTTCTAAAAGGTAAGCAGGCTCAGGCGTAGGTAGATCTCCAAGGAGACAGTGTTCCATAATTGTGGAGCAGCTACCAAGAATGCCTCTCGGTGTGCCCTCGTTGTACAAACCTCACAGGCAGTTGATACTCACGAGGGTACCCTCAGCTGACGGAGACTGCAATGGAACATAGGGAAAAAGGCGGTCTTTAGCCTCCCCAAACCATTTATGGCTTTATAGGTCAAAATCAACACCTTGAATTGTGCCTGGAAAACTATTGGCAGCCAGTGCAGACTTCAGAGCACTGGTGTAATGTGCTCCCAGCAGCCCAACCCCGGACACAAGGCAGTCCACCATGTTCTCACCAACTGCAGCCTCTGAACAGTCATCAAGGGCAGCCCCACGTAGAGCGCATTGCAATAGTCTAGCCTTGTGGTTACGATGGCATAGATGACAGCGGCCAAGTCCGAATCTGATTTTTTTAAAAAAAGAAAGAAAAGAAAAGAAAAGTTGCAGCCTTCTCACCAGATGAAGTTGTTGAAAGGCACTCCTGACCATTGGCGCAGCCTGGCCATCCAGGTGCAGCAAGTACCCCAAGACTTTGAACCGGAGACTGGACCCCATTAATAACAGCAGGAGTTCCTATGTCCTGCAGGTCACATGGCTGACCAATCATAATCTAGGTCTTGTCTGGATTAGATTTCAGTTGGCTCACCTGCATCCAGTCTCCAATGGCAGCCAAGCACCTGGTAAACAGAGTGCAGGGCCTGGGTCAGGTGAAAAAGAGAGATAGAGCTGGGTGTCAGCAGCGTACTGGGCTAATGTTTGTCTGATTTCAAAACGAAATGCTGTGGTTTGAGTCGAGACCAGGAGAAGGAGTTTCATACCTATCTGGTGGAACACAGTCCTTCATGTTCCCTTCTAGCATTAAATTATGTTGATATCTAGGTTTCTTCTGTCCTCCTGGGCACAACATAAGACAGGAATCTCTTCACCCCACTTTGTGAACCATGTTTGGTTTCCCTCAACCTTCCTCTGGCCCTACTATGTGGCACTATAATGGTTTATTTCCTGATGGCAGGATAACCTTTTCTTGTGACTTGCTACTGTAATAAGGCCTGTGATTCAAGTAGCAGTAGTCGGTGTTTAAGTGCTGAAAATTTAGGTATTGCATGATGAGGAGACCATTACAGCTGCAGCTAACTTTTATTTTTTAAAAACAAAACACCCTAGGAATCAACTTACAAAAAATACATTAAAAATATTAAGGCGGCCAAATCAAACATTTAAGTTTTAAGGAACTTCCATATGATCAGTAATCTCCCATGCAACTTTAATGTTCTTTGTATGCTGAGACAGAAACTTTGATTACAGGATCACTTAGTATTTTTCTAACCCCATCAGGTTTCTGTCTCATTCAGTCCACTGAGTAGAAGTAAAAGGGGGCAAATTAATGTTTCATGGACTGCTGTAAAGCTGAGTTTTCTCTGATTTCTAAAAGCTTGACTTTGTAATCTTAATAAAATTGTTTTAACATAAGTAATAGGTGTGTCTGTAATTGACCTTTTTATTAGACTAGATTGTGTCTGTGTTCTGAATTTAATTGCGTTTGTAGCTAAATATAATTTGGAGTGACTACTACCCGAGTTCTTCCTTTTTCTCAGCATCAGTGAGCAGTCTAGGGGGGTGAATAGCTAAGGAAGGTCTGATAGAGAGGTTTTTAGAAAGAATTTAATGGTTGGGAGGGAGAGAGCAATGGGCACTTAACTTGAAATCTAATCCATTTTAAAATGGTAGTTTCCAGTATTACACCTGTATTTTCCTGTTTGGAAAATACGTTTTCTTCTTCCTTGCTGATTCAAGATAGCCACACAAAATGGTGGGAGCTAAACTGGTATAAACACAATTTTAATCAGTTTATGTGCAAATCTATTAGAGGTTTCCACCAGTACAACTAAACAGGCTTAGTTACCCTGTTTGAAAAAGCCCTTACTATTGTTCCTGAAAACTGGCTCTAGCATCTGCTAGTATAGCTACATTCTTTCCTTATGCATTGCTGACAGCAATCAACAGGTCTAGTTATGTCTTCTGAAGTATAACTATATGACAAAAAAATCACTGCTCCAAAGGGAGGCAAAATACTAAATATGCCAATGGAACATTTTCCCCAAAGTGGTAGGCAAAATTTTTAAATTTATAAAATATCAAGTACAGGGCCAGTATACATTTACGAGTAATATGAAGACACAAAGGTCACTTGTAAATACATGTGTATCACACAAAAAACAATAACAAATGCCTCTTTCACCCAAATGGATCCTAAACCATCTTTAAGTCCATATTCCAATTAATAAGTCATACTGAAGTTCATGACAGCAGAAAGAGATTTCAATGGTGTCCCAACGTTTCACTGCTAAAAGCAGCTTCTTCAGGGGTTCTCCAGTGATCTTACAGTCATTGTTCTGCTGAAGTTATCTTAATAGGCTGTTTTCGAACATGCCCGGTTTCAAAGGGTCAGTTGAAGCTGTAACATGATCCTTAGAATGGCGGGGGGGGGGGGGCTTCCTCCCTGCTCTGTATACGTGAAGAGACCAGCAGCACTCAAAACTTAGTGCAAAAACTCAAGTTAGGTTGCTCTCCAGCCTTCCATTTGCCCTTCCCAAATCAATAAACCCAGGGACAGACCTGAAATGCTTTCAGCAACTAATAGTAAATCTGCATGACTTCCTCATGGAACCGGCCAGTCTCTTCACGTATATAGGACTTCAGTATGACTTATAAGAGAAACCAGAGATCAGATCAGTCCCTCTTGTCTTAGCTTTTTAGACTAACAGGAGTTTAAGGGTGAAAAAAAAGTAAAGACTAATTTGTCACCAAAATAGAGAGATTATATACTCAGGGAGCAGAGGTGCTGAATGGGACTTGTTCTCAAGTGGAACTGGATCAGTATTTAAGCAGATGTAGTTATATCAGTGCAACCTTGTAATGGAGACAAAATTTATACTAATCTAAAACTACTCAACGCTCCATTTGTGAGACTATAGACCTAAGTATAAATTACCTCTGCTTATTACAGAAGCAGATATAAATATTTTTAAAATTTTTGTTCAGAAAATCCTTGGGTACTGTGGTTCCCTTTATGAGAGAGACGAACTATGCTGCATAAATCCTTCATTAACATAACTCAGTGTTTCCCAAACTTGGGTAAAGAACACACGAGGCACTTGGCGGTGGAACGTAGAAAGTAAGAAATTGAAATCATGTCTGTACAATTGACAAAACAAACACTGTAATGCCAGTTGTGAGAACTGAAATACTTAATATCTCCTTGCTTAAACACACATTTGTATACCTCAAGCAGTAAGTATAATGCTAAATAGTTGAGTAAAAGGCTATGGGAGTGGGATCGGCATCCAGATACAGGGAGAGAAGAGCGAGCCCCTGGGATAGAGCTGCCCATTGAGTCCTAGTGCTGCTGTTTTGAGTCTTTTCCTGATCGGGCGGGGAATGCCCCTGGAGGGAATAACTTGCGCCATCATTCAGGGTGATGTGGGGTAAAATAGTTGCAGCAACACTGGTGTAACTGAATCTACACTGAGAGTTGTGTACCTGTAACAGTTAAATTTGGTCAAACGAGCTTTAAGAGGCCTTTTGGTACATAAATCACTTTTCAGAATAGACCTTTAATGTCATCATCTGTTTGCCTTGCATGCAGAGCTTTCAGACATCGCTTAGCTGTGGCTGATTAGTGGCATGGGAGATTGGGCACTCTGGTATACTAAGGGCAACAGTTCATTAGGTTCTGCTGGACTAAGTTTAAATCCCTTCTTCGGCATTATACTCGCCGGACTGGTCCTGTTAGCTTCCAGCCCAACATTGCAACTATGGTAGACCTTTCACTTCATGGAATGCTGTGAACGTGTGACATTCTATAGGGAGTGTGACCCCACTCGAAGGGGTGAGAGAACACCTACGCCCTGCCCCCTTTTTGATGTAGACCCAGCTTTTGGTGCTTTGTAGGGGGTAGGATCACTTGGACGCCATTGGGCTGTGGTTACGCCCAGTGAAGCTGGATTATTTAGGCCCAAATTTCTGGCTCAAGCGGTGCTCTAGAGATGGCTGCCTGAGACACCGCCATGTAGGCAAATCTGGAAAAGAAGCAAGCTCATTTGTATCTCAGTTTTTATGAGGAATGAGAAATGTCATTTGATAACATTTATTTCTCGGAAATTCTCATTCTTTTTGTCAGATACTGGGGGGGAGGGAGGAAACTTGAGCAAACTAAAGTGTACTGTTGCTCCTCTGTTGGCTGTCTTTAAAGTAGCTATTCTTAAAGTCGCAACAGAAGTTTTATCTAGCAACTGACAACTTAAACTGTGGTTGAAGACAATTGGTGGTTTCTGAGCATTATCATTGACTTCACAGCCCCAGAGGTGAGGCTGCGAACTCTTTAGTTCATAGTGCTTTCTGATTATTTCAGAATTATAGGTACCTTGATTATATTCCACGCCTTGCTTTGGGGTCTTAATGTTGTGAAGTATCTAGTTTGACTTGAGGTAAACACCAAAAGTTCTTTATGGAAATCCAGGCAACTCTGAGTTCATCAATGTGCGCTACTGCTGAAATTGAGAACTCCATCTGCGGACCTTTTGAGTATATTAAAAAAAGGAGGCACTTAATGTAGCTCCAGCAGTGAGGTGATGAACAGTAGTTTAAACACCCACTTACATAATTTGGTCTTGCTGGTTTCATTGTAAATCCTATGTGGTGAACAAAGCAAGTTTCCCCCCCGCCCCACCCCCTCTTTCCCTGCTCCTGCTTCCTCCCTTGTGGTTGTCAAACATCTTTGACTCTGGCTGAAAATCCATATGGAGCATCTCTGCTGTAAGGTGAGCTGATGATGATGTCATCTCTGAACTACGAGAGAGAGAGAGAGAGAAAATATTATTTTAAAAGGTACTGTTTCTCTGGCATACTAATTAGCTGAATTGGCCTTTAATCAAGACCAATAGCTATACTGAACTACTAGGAAACTGAAGAGTATGTATTTTATGTTACCGAAGCTAACAAATTTTGGCACAGATAGGGCCTACTATGAATTGCTTAGATACTAAAGTGAGATGTGGCTTAATATGTTGAGGGCATTTGAAACAGGAGCATTAAAAAGGTCTTTGAACCACTGACAAAACCTGAAGAGCCTGGTTTTTTTGCAGTTCCTGTTTTCAGATCTGTCGATTTTGTATTATGGTGGCTTCGTATTATGCTCTACCAGGTGCTTTCCAAATGGAAAATAAGATGTCGTGTCTTGCCTGAAGAATGTGCGGTTTAAAGAAAACTGGTGCCATATGGTGTGGGGATGAGCACAAAATAGCAGGGGTCAAGGGGGGGTAGTTGGCCACATCTTAGTAATGTAAGGTTAAGTTTTTATAGTCGCATCCAAGCAGGCTCTGTATAAATGATCAATCTGAGAAAATTTTCATGCATTTTAAAGCAGATAGGGTGTAAAGGGAGAGACTTAAAAGCAGAGAAAATAGTCACTTTACAGATCAATTTAGTAAGTATTCATTGCAAAATGTTGCCACAGAAGGAGATTGGAAGAGAATGCTGGAGGCTGTCAAAATGGATGGATAAGACTGTCTCTAGTTGAATAAAATGGGTAGGGTGAGGAGGAGTCAGAAAAACAAAATGTGGATTAGTAAGTAAGGAGGGCCAGGGCTTTGAAGCTGGTAACAACGTCTAAATAGATGCTATGGGGGGTAGGCAGCAAAGTCTACCTTAGTGGTGGCATTTTACACCAACCAGAAGGTAGGGGTTGTGGTTAGAGTTTAAGGGTATTTTCAGAAGTGACGTTACCATGCTTAGACCCAATCCGGGGTAATGGCCACCACCCCACCCCTGGGTAGGCCAGTACCCAGAACAGACATGAAGATGCGCCTCACCACACTTTGCACCGAACTGTGGCAGTGCTTACCGCCAGCTGTTTCCCGTGATTTTCTGAGATCACAACTGGTGGTAACTGCTACCACAGTTCAGGGCAAAGCATTGTGAATATCTGGCGGCCACTGAACAGAAGTGACAGTGGTTTTGACCCCGGGGGGTGGGGTTAAGTGTGGTTAAATGTGGCTACGATTGGTAGTGTCGCTTCTGAAAATACCCTTAATTGTAGGGGGTAGACAGAAAAGGATGGATTTGAATATGTGGATGAGAAAGTGGCAGGATTTGTACATGGTTTTGGATATGAAGAGCTCACTCACAGCATTGGTACTGGTGGTTTTGCATGGGGTTGATCATGAGGGAGGTGGGGGCACTGGCACCAATGGGGAAGGCAGCATGGGCTGTGCTTCATGAGATTTCCCCCCCAACACCTGTTGTTAGAGTTCTGTGGAAGCTTTCAAAGCATGGGGTACAAACCTGGATGTCTAGGCATGGAGTGGGAGAAAATGAAGATAACAGAGAAGGATTGTTCTTGGGGCAGAAAAATAGTTTGGTGTAAGTGGCATATTAAAATATTCAGGAGGAAATGCTAAAGATGTTTCAAGCTTTGTTTGTTGTTTCTGAATGTGTGAGAACTTGTTTACCAGTCATGAGAAATTTTAAAAGCGAAGTATGCTTTGAATAGGCCAGACTATATCTTGCTAGGTCAGACATTTATAAAACATTGGAACTGAATATGTGCTTACAGTTGCACAAGAATACAAGATAAAGATTTAGTTATTTTCAACCAGTCCCTAAAATTTGGCAAATTTAAATATGAATTAATTTTTAATCAACAATGTAAATTGCAGCATTAGTGTAGCTGTCAGTTCTGCTAGAAATCAGCTACAGTTATGCTTTAGTTTACATTTAAGCAGGGCATAAAACTTCAGATTGAACTCAGGGAGCAAATAAAAAATTGTTGCCAGACTCCTGATAGTAGACTGTTCTTGTCCCACTACACCCCTGAATCAGTCGCCAGCCTCAGTTTTCTGGGTGCCAATGACTCTCAGGCGCCTGCACATTTTGAGCCATGATTTAAATAACCCATATAGTACTTTAATAATGTCATTGAAACTTGTACTCAGTTTCAAAATCTATTGAGAGGTTAAGTTGTTTTGCTTGGTAGAAGGTACAATAGCATTTCTGCCACTCTTAACATCATGAGGACTGGGGGGAGGCAGGGCCGGGAGGGATGAAATTTATTTATTTATTAGATGTCTAGGCTGCCCCTTCCTGCTACTGCAGCTTGGGGTGGCTTATAGCACAAAAAACAAAAATATAAACATCAGCAAAATAAAATATGAATAAATATACATATAAATAACGATATAAAATTACAATAAAATACATAATGGCAGAGATAAGACCCCCTTCCCAGTCTCCCAGCCTCACCCATCTCCTTTGCCAAAAGCCTGGCAGAACAGTCACGTTGTCTATGGAAAGAGGCACAGTCTGGGGCCAAGCAAACCTCTGTTGGGAGGGAGTTCCACAGTCTCGATGCAGCCACTGAGAATGCCCTCCTCATCGTCTCCACCCGAGATACTCGGGGGACCCTGAGGAGAGTGACCCCCATATGACCACAGGGGCCAATCCAGGACCCGGGGAATGAGGCAATCTTGCAGATAGGCAGGGCCCAAGCTGTATAGTTCTTTATAGGTCAAAACCAACACTTGAATTGGGCCTGGAAAAATATAGGCAGCCAGTACGGTGTAATGTGATCTGCTTTCCCTTCTTAAATGAGGATCATAAATTTGTTTGGTGCCAAATGTACTGTCAGTACAGAAAGAGAGGAGGAGTCATTGCTTCCTTCTCTTAAAGCATGTTTTCTCTTTGGCAGTATTCATATTGGGTTATGGATTCCTTAATTTCTTTTTGTCTTTGCTCTTCTGTATTTTGTTTATCGGGTGTAATTTATGTGTTTCATTCTCTTTTTTTTTTTCTGACTGGCAGACATGGAGTGTTTTGACAGGTTAACCCTCAAACAAATGATAAATGTAGTGTATTAATCCCAAATTGAGGTAAAAGAGACCCTAATTAAGTCACAAATTTTATTAAGAGTTACTGTTTGCTCAAACTTTTTAAACTTGGTTGCCTTTTTGGAAATAGGATTTATTTATTTTTTAATTTTTAATTTTATTTTTTTTCTTCAGTATGGATATCTGAACTGGTCCTCAGTAAGTGGGAACGGAGACAAAATGAGCT
The DNA here is from genome assembly GCA_003113815.1 of Sphenodon punctatus. NCBI lineage: Eukaryota > Metazoa > Chordata > Lepidosauria > Sphenodontia > Sphenodontidae > Sphenodon > Sphenodon punctatus. The sequence continues at coordinate 788,710 of QEPC01005976.1, forward strand.
CAGATCAATCTGTTTTGGAAAGCCATGAGCTTGAGATATTAAGCACAACTCATAGGGGAGCTGTATGCCAATTATCCAAAGCTAGGTGAATGGAAATTCAATTCCTAAAGGAAACACAGTATTATAGACTCTCGCACAGTTCCAGGCTCACAGTTACGTTGTTTTTAACACTCCCTAAAAGATTAACTATTCCCAGAGCAGTGCCTTGGAGAAAAACAAGTGGGTATACATGATAAAAACAAAATTCACCCCAAAGTGCTTTGCTTAGCCATCTGTCATAAAGTAAAACCTGGAGTAGGTGTTCAAAAAATGCTGTTTAAAATAGCAACTACAGAGCTTATTGTATTCAATGCACTCTTTCATTGGGGAAACTTGAAAGGGTTTTTATTCTTTAAAAATCCTTCTAGGCATTGTTCTCCCCGACAGGGGCTAAACTGGTCGTAAATCAGAAACTGATCCAGCAAATGATTTATGGGGCTGCTGTCTGGGGGCATGCCTGCACCTCGGGGCTTGAATCAGCTCAATTGAAGATTTGTAAAAGGGTTTTGGGTGTTCCACTTTCTACTCCCTCTAGCATGGTGAGGGCCTGAGTTCAGTATCTTCCCAGTTGAACATAAGATCAAGTTAGCTGTATTTAGGCACTGGATATCTCTCTCTCACTTGGAGGAATCCAGGTTATCCAAATTGTGCCTGATGGAGCAAAAAACTTTTAAGGGAAAAGTCTCATGGGTTCATAAGAGTGAGCAACTAATTCAAGTTTATGGGCTGTTCATCCCCGAGTTAGTTAGTGGCCCCTCCGGTAAAGCAAGAACTCAGCTGGAAGGTAGAACTAATATGACCTCTTTATCCAGGCTGATATGGCTCAAGTGAAAGCCTGCACAATTGCGCCACGATTTGCAGGTTATAAAACACTTGTTTGTCTTTGAGGATTATCTGACATATATAGAGAACGAGGCGGTAAGAGCTGCCTTCTCACGCCTGAGGATGCAACTGTTCCCCTCTACTGTCTTGGAAGGCCGTTATAGGAGAATCTCATACAGCCTGAGGCTTTGTAGTTGTCACTTGATTAAGACTGAAGATACTGAACGTTATATTTTTGATTGTCCATATAGTAAGTGTTTAAGATCAAAATTTTTGATCCCTTTACTAAAAGGGAAAGAACATTGGAATGTTAATTGGAAACTGTCCATTTACTGGCCAGCTCAAATGTTGACCTAACAAGGGCGGTGGCAAGATTTGCCTGGATGGTGGAAACCGGTAGGAAAAATAGGCTGTCTGTAAATAATTAAGAGGGACTTTCAAAGTAGTTATTGGATGATATTGCCTCCCAGAGGGGGCTTTAATTATTATTATTATTATTATTATTATTTATTTGTTTTATACTTCGTGGGACTCTAGCTTGAACTCATTGGGACAATCACTACTGGTTAATGTTTTGATGGGCCGGCGATTCATGAAAAGGCTTAGCGAGCACCATTATTAAATAATAGGCCTGTATGGATACTGGTAGTGATATAATGTATTAGATGAGGAGTGTACCCTTCTTCCCCCCCCCCCCTTTTTAAAAGAAAAAAATAGTGCATGAATGTGTGAATTAATATATAAGCCTCTTGTTAGGGCTGCCCTAGGGAAAACCAAATTATGTAGGGGTCAAGTGTTGCCTCCATAAGGGCAACACAGGGCAAGGCAATCTTAACTGTTATTTCCTTCTGAAGTTTTGTATCTATAACTGTTGATCGGTTATTTTGATCTTTTATTGTTTACTATTTAATCTTGTACTGAATTTGTTACGGCCTATGACCAAACAATAAAACTTACTACTACACTGTTCTCCCTATTTTGGACATAACCCAATCTCTCTCTCTTTTTTTAAACCTTTGTGCACTCTTCATGTCTCTTTCATCTTCTGGAAACCTGATTGAAACACGTGTAGTGCAGAAAAAGAACCAAAGTGCATATGTGTCTTGAGATAAACATGTGGCACACTTGCATTTGACCTTGACTATGCTTCTGTTGGAGTGGGGCATGACCAGCTGTATCGATAGGGGTGTCCTCGCTGCTGTGTGGTTAAACAACCAGAACTGCTGAAAGAACAAGGTTACTCTCTAGAATAATCCTAAAATAATTATATTAAGAACATTTGGATGGGTCACTCATCTAACTTTCAAATGTTATATTATCCACATAGTATTTGTAGTTTGAAACTTTCTAGCTGGGGTTACACACTTTAGTTTTTCAGTGGCTGTCTGAATGTCCCCTCCCACAGTCTATTCCCTAGATGGTATCCAGTGCTGTTCTTTTTTGATTGAATTGCATTATCATCTGCTCATATGGTGTGCATTGCATTTTGTGCATCTGCACACCTTGGTTTTTGAGATCAAGTGAGCTTTAGCATTCTCTTCTTTCTGCATGCCACTGATTAGCTTAGCAGTCATTTTGTGTCACTGCTCATCATCCTGGACAACTTTATCAAAGTGACAGCCCAGCTGATGATCCATCCAGTGATCACCGTGTAGAATATGATCTGCACATGGCCAAAATTGAAAAAGGAGCTGAAGATCATGGCTGAGCCAGGTTTGGCAGCTGCATCCTGATCAATTGTTGCAAATGTCCGTTCTCTAGTCCTTTGTTCTGTGTCTATGGTAGCCAGGCTGGTCCATATCCAGAGGTTAATTGTGAGGAGGGGGTGGGGGGAAGAGGTATTGCCAGGGCTCAACCTCGGCAATTAAATTCAATCAAGGGGGGGGAGGGGGCTGAGCCCTGGGGCATGTGGAGTGTGAACTTCAAAATGTGAGAAATCAGGAAAATACCAACATTGGCCATTTGGGGGTTGGAAATGAAAGCCAGAAAAACCCTAGATGACTTATTTGGCTTCCACGAATGACTTTTCCTACCCCACCCTCTGTGCTGGTTACCCTATGGATTAAATCGCAATAACGCCTTTTTATATTCAGCTGTAGAGGGGCCAGTTAGTTGAGTGGCTTGGTTGCTAGGTGGCGAATAGGGTTCATTTCCCTGCTCTGACGAGCTCTGGGCTAGAGATGAAACAAGAAGCAATTTTTTTCTAATGAAAATATCATGAGAATCAAGAATTGTCATTGAGATCTTGGTACAATCTTGATAACAGACCGAGATCTCGGTGGAGAATTTTTTCTCGACATACCATTTACAGCAATTTACTGTTTACCGTATACTGATTTATTGTGTACTGTTTACCATGTTTACCATTTACCAAAATACCACTTTGTGCATGTGCATTACCAGGATGAATGCAGTTAATGGTAAGTGATATGCGGTAAATCAGTATACGGTAAATGGTAAATTGTGGTTATATCTTGACAGAAAATGTCAGTGTTTGACTGGTGCTCCATCTCAAATCCCTCTGCACTTTCTTTTCTTCCAAAGCTTGTTTTGGCTTCATACCATGCAACAATTTGGACACTCCATGGCTTGGCAAAAGTGATATAGGTCAAAGACTTTCCAATTGCAGCAAATGAGGCCAGTGACCACTAGTTGCCAGGTACTTCAAAGCATGCTGAGCAGGCAAATAGCTTTTGAAAAATGGCATGTCCTTTCTAAAGTTGAGAGGGACTTCCAAGACAGACACCTAAGAGACTATTCTAGTCTCGAGGGGCAAAGGAATTTCCCATCTGTGATTGCTGGATAGTCCCCAGGCTGGAAATGTGTAGGTGTGGATGACCATGTATTTCACTTGCTACAAGGGAAGGAAGTTACAAAACAATTTTTCCTTACTTTGAAGAAGCAGCAGATGCAGGTCTAGGACCTGGTTTGTGTTGCGTGTGGTCAGAAACGTGCATAGTTGATTATATGAGCGTGTGGATGACACAACTTATGGAAACGATGTGGCCTGATTGGGCAGTAGTCTAATCTTTTGATAGACCTTTGCTACCCTGGTAGCGATAGGACATAGCACATGACTGAAAAAAATGATGGGGGAAAGGTTTCTTCCTGAATGTATTGTTAACCTGATAGCCCAAAGAAATTAAAATACAGCTGCTATCCTAGAACTATGCAACTTGTTTCTCTTCCTTGTAGTATGCTCACTACCAGAATTTCTCATTTTTTCTACCCACAAACCTATTCCTTTTGATTGATTTGTTAGATTTCTTATCTTGCCACATCAAACTGGTTCAAGAACTGCTTCTCCTGTGTACGTTGTGCATCTTCAGCAGTGCTAAAGTAGAAGAGGATATTTGTTGACAGCAGTAGGTCAGTCACCAAGTATTTCCTTTGTGTCTCAGCTTGTTTTTTGGCTCAAGCCGTAAATAAATCAAATCAAATCAAATTGTGTCACAGTGAGAGCTGCTAATAAAGATAACAGGTTTTGCATTGGTTTTCCTTGCACAGTACTGGAGAAGGGCTATATGCTGAAGTTGCCTCATTTTTATCCTCCGATGTTCTACCTTTCTCCTACCTAACCTAATCTCCACACCACATTGGGAGGGTCCCACTTTCTACAGCAGATGAGCATACAGTTCAGTAACAGCAGCTGCAGGTAACTGGCTCTCTCTGTTTTTGAAGACACTTAACAATGGAGAATTGAAAAACTGAACTGGTTGTATTTTGCTTGTAATCTCCTTTTTGTCCTCCAGGCCCATTGATTACTCTGTTCCTACCTCCAAGAACTGGGTTCAGGTCCTCGGTGTTCTGTGTTTGCCTTAAACAGCTGCTGATCTCACAAATAGGTGACTTTCTTGTTCTATTCAGCCATTGATGAGATCATCAACTGCTTTAAAAGCAAACCAGGAACCCAAACTTGTGTCTTGGCAGTTTAAAGGCTTTACAGATTGCAATTTAAAGCTTAAAAAACTGTTCTGTCAATCAGTTGGAATCCGAGTGGTGCTCTGTAAATGTGAACCAGCTGGGCAGCTTGGAGTGTGTAATTTGCTTTCTGTATTTCTGATCATCTTAAAAATAAAATTAAAATAAAAACGTGTTGTAGTTGCAACCACCCTTCCTTCTGTTTCTAAGTGAGACCTCCTTTCCGCCTCATGCTAGCGTCACTGGATGCAGCAACTACAGTGCATTGTCCATCTGCTACTTCTCAGATGGAGACGGTTGTTCAGATGAACTATTGCTGGTGAAGGTATACAAGCTTTTGAGCCGCACAGGGCCCTTCCTCAAACTGATGGTGAGGGTATGTAAACTTTCAGGACAGTCAGTCTGTGATCTGAAAGCTTGCATACCCTCATCAACAGCAGTTGGTCCAATAAAAGATATCCTCTGAACTACTTTGTCTCATCTGTTACTTTGGGGACCTACATGGCAACTGTACATTCTCTCTGCTGCTATGGAGAGAGGTGGTTGGTGAAACTGCTTGCCTACCACATCTTGTAGACCACTTGATTTACTCAGTACTGATGCTACCTTGCCACTAGTGGATTAAGGGACCTGCTCAGGAATTGGATCCACCATCACTCACACACACCCTCCTTCCATCTTGAAGGGAAGGCGATGGTCAGGGAATACCGTTAGTTTTCTCTTACCCTACCTATCCCCAGGGTACTGATTCTATCCCTGATTGTGCTGAATAGGCAGACACCTCACTATTGACTTCCTCTTGCGGAAAGGGTCTGCTGATTTCATATTTGTTCTCATTCGTCTCCTGGAAGAGTCAATGAAAGGGACACTAGTGCCTTCTGGAGAGGGAAACAATGGAAGAAAGGGGGTAGTGCTTGATTTCTGCTTCTGCTGGAAAAGCTTCCTATCTTCTACATGTTTGGGATTGCCAATGTCAAGAGTAAGGGTTTGTACAATCAGGGATGATGGAGGTCAGGACTCTAGCTGCCCTTTCGAAAGGAGTACCATAAGTGTCAAACATACCTCAATATGGTCCTTTTTCACCTTTCCTCTTGCTATCACCAAGGTGGAAACACGTGCACAAGAGATGGGATAGTGTGTTCTTAAAGTCTCTGACCTCTTCTGAGCAGGAGCACTTGCCCCAGTGAATATTGTTGTTTTACGGTTTCTGCATTTTAAAGATAAATTTATGCTCCCCAAAATAAACTCTTCTTTCCTTTTGCTGTTTTCCCCAATATTATAATCAAGGAAAAGATTTTTTTTGTCTAATTCATATTCCCTTAATTCCCTAGGAGAGCTGCAGCTTACTTTTCAAACTTAAAGGTCCGTTGTAATGTCACAGTTCAGCTGACTGCCAGGAGCTGGGAGGGAGTAGCAGGAAACAGATAACTCCGTTATGACCTGTGGTATGATTCTACAAAGCAACTGAATTTGGCCACTGTTGGGAGACAGGATGCTGGACTAGATGGATAATTGACCCAGTATGGCACTTAATGTTCTTCCAAAGCTTTATCCATTTGTCTTCTGGAGCATGTCTGAACAGAAGACTTCTTAGTGCTGGCATTCTTTGTAATTCCCCTTTTTGAGGTTTAAATGTTTCTGTGATGGATTTTTGATTTGCCTTCTGTAGCAGGGTGTGTGCTTCTAAGTTTTTGCAGGATTAATCCCATGATAAGTTTTTTAGGACTTTGATCTCATGCACAAATCCTTCCACAAACTCACCCAATGGTAGTTGGAAACCAAATATGGCAGCTTTTAGGCCTCCGTCCAAGAATGGTGTTGGCCACCTTCCCCTATTGAGGAACCCACTGACTTTGCTGAGTTCCTCAGTCCTTTCTTTTGTGTGGAGCTTGACCCAATCTGCAGATCTTGAAACCCTTATCCTTTGCTATTGAGGTTCAGGAAGTAACAGCTAGGTGGGGATTCAGCTCTCCCACTCCCAAATACCCTGAATGCTGAAGGCCTAATGATGGTTTGTGTCCATCAATTTCCTCTGAGCTCACCTTAATCCCTTTCTTTCTCCTCTTACCTCCTTCTCCTCCTCCGCTGGGGTAGCTCTGCTGCTGGCTGATAGGAGGCAGATGACTCATTTCTTTTGTGCGCATGCGCGCCAGGAGCTACCCGGTTCCTTAGTCTTGTCATCTGCCTCGGCCGAATAGGACGCGTTCCGTGGGAGCTCGAGGGCTCTGAAGATCGACAAAGGAATAGAAAGTAAAGAGCCTCAGAGTTAATGCTGGGCAGGTGAGGGAATAGGGGCAGTTGGAGACGCTTCTCCCCCCCCCCCCCCCCCCCGACTCGACGAGTTGCCGCGCAAAAACCAGGGAACCACGGAGCACCAAGTCACTCACTAGCCAGTCGCCTCCGCCCGCCGAAAGTTCAGCTCCGGGGCGGCGCGCCGCGCCCGAGAGCTCTGGGGCCATAATTCACTCCCATTGACTGGGAGCCTATAATACAAGCAGCGGTAACTCCGGGGCGGCATGGCCGCACCCGCGAACACCGGGGGCAAATAACGAAAATAACAAAAATGAAAACAGGGCGAAACGAGAATGGAATAGCTCCGGGGTGGCGCGCCACGCCCGAGAGCAGGTGGGGCCGAAACGGCCGTTTTATACAATAAGCCCTAGGCGGGGAACTCGGGGACAGCGCTGCTGGGCCTCGGAGTCTCCCCAGCCATTGTTTGATCACGAGGGTTCCTTCTTTACAAGCAGGCCAGGCCGTATCACACGAGGGGTTTTTCTACCTCGCTACAGCATGTGCCGGCCCCCTGCAGGGCAGAGGCTGCGCTGCTGGTCTTCTCCCCAGCATACTGTGTGGCCTAATATTTGCTACAGGGGCAGACATCTTGCCTAGCAACAGCACGTGCCGGCCCCCTGCTGGGCAGAGGCAGCGCTGCTTGTCTTCTCCCCAGCAACAGCCTCTCGTGGCTCCTCCTCTTCCAGGAAGAGGACAGAGAGGAGACAGCTAGTCTGGGCTCCCTCCAGTGGGGAGTTAACCCTCACGTGCCTGATTTTTACTTTATCTCTTTAAACAGGCCATGAGCACGGGACAGCCCCCCCGCGGGGCCACCCCCCCTCCAGTGGCAGCCCCCTCCCAGGAACAAGACACGCAAGTACACCTAGCCTCCATAGAGAAATCTATTGGAGAGATCTTGGCTACCCTGGGGAAATTGCCCAAACCAAGTAGGAAGCGGCAGCCAAAGCCTCTGCCTAAGTCCAAGGCAGGGACTTCTGGCACTAAGAGACCTAGACGCCCCTCAGTTGACACTCGTCACTCCATTCAGTCCTCAGCCGAAAGTGACCAAGAGGGCCAGCATGTTGATCTGAACCAGGCCCTTTCCGAGCATCGACAGACCGAGTCAGTCCATTCCTCGGCTTCCGAGCACACTCAATCAGATTTAGAGGAGGGCGAATGGGTCGAACAAACTACTGAGTCCACCGATACAGAGAGGCAATTTCCTGGTCAGTACAGGAATGAACTTATCTCTCAGGTGATAAAAACTCTGCAGTTACAGGAGAAACCTCCTAAGCGGGACTCCTCTGACTCACAGGAAGAGGACACACGCCAATACATTCCATCAGTTCATGGCAGAGACCAGGGCCTCCCCTTAGACAAGGCTTTTGAGAGGCTGGTACTGCAAGAGTGGAAGCAGCCTGATAAGAGTTTTAAAATGAATAGGGCTCAGGATTCCCTTTACTCGTTCTCCAGGAGAAAGGCCCCATTGTTCCGTTCACCTAAGGTGGACGCAGGGGCTGCTTCCCTAGCTAGACACACGGTGTTCCCCACTGAGGGGGATTGCCACCCCCGGGACGCTACGGATAGGGCGGTGGATACTGCCCTGAAGAAGGCTTCCGAAACCACTTCGGCGGCCCTGAAGATAGGAATAGCGTCCTCCTATGTTTCCAGAGCCATGCTCGCTTGGCTCCAGGAGCTCCAAGACCCAGAAATTTCAGAGGGTAAGGCTCAACGCCTAAATTCCAGGGTACACATGGCGGCCGCTTTTTTAGCAGACGCGACCACTGATAACTTAACATGGTCAGCCAGATCCGTAGCCAACAATGTGGCCGCTAGGCGTAGGCTCTGGCTACGCTCATGGGATGGGGATGTCACCGCAAAGAACTTACTTACTGCCTCCCCATACAAAGGCTCAAAATTGTTTGGTGTGTGCCTGGAGAAGGTCTTGGAGGAGGCGTCCAGTAAGGATAAGACTAAGACCCTCCAACAATTGTCCAGTAAAAGGGGTTCCTTTAGACAGCAGCCCTTTCGCTTCAGGGGCTTCTCAGCCCCGTACAGAAGATTCCAAGCACCGGCACAGAGGGCGTATACTACCAACTTTGCCTTCCGGGGCAGAGGTAGGGGCTTCCGCTCGGGCAGATATGACAGGCGCAGATCAAGAGGCCCCCCTGCCACTCAACCCAGGCAGGACTCCTGACTACTCCGCCCAGCAGGTCGGGGGCAGGATTCAACTGTTCCACGAGGTATGGTCTCTCTCGGTTTCAGACGCCTGGGTCCTATCCTGCGTGGAACAGGGATACGCTATCGAATTCGACTCCCCCCCTCCAAGCAGATTTCTGGTCTCCCCCGCTTCAAGGGATCCAGGAAAACATCACGCAATGAAACACGAAATCAAGAGACTACACGACTCCAGGGCAATAGAAAAGGTGCCGCTGACCCAACAGTTCTTGGGATTGTACTCCATTCTTTTCCTCGTGGCAAAGAAGACTGGGACCTGGAGAGCAGTATTGGACCTGAAGGCACTGAATCAGCATGTGACAAAGAAAAGGTTCAAAATGGAGACAGTAACCTCCATTTGTCACAGCATTCACAAACTCGACTGGATGGTATCCCTGGATCTACAGGACGCTTACCTCCACATCCCGATCAGATCGACCTCCCGGAAGTGGCTACGCTTCGCCTACGGCCACCAACATTGGCAGTTTCGAGTCCTTCCTTTCGGACTGGCATCAGCACCCAGGACTTTCACCAAGGTGCTGATCCCCCTGGTGGCGAACCTCAGGATGGAGGGCATTCACATCCATCCTTACTTAGACGATCTCCTGATCCGAGCCCAGTCACCGGAGAAGACCATAGAGGATCTCAACAGGACTATCCTCTATCTGGAACAGCACGGGTTTCTCGTCAACTTGGAGAAAAGCCATCTGACTCCGACACGAACACTTCAACATCTGGGTGTAGTCATCGATACCACCTCCGACCGCGCGTTCGTGCCACCAGACAGGGCACGGAGGATAAGGAAGCTGGTGGCAACCCTCAGATCAGCACGTCGCCTCAGACTCAAGTCACTCGCTTCACTCCTGGGCCTGCTAGTCTCCTGCACTGCCCAGGTGACATGGGGCAGGTTCCACCTTCGTCACTTGCAGAAGCTGCTAGCTCCTTTGCAGCGAGAGCTCACGAGCGGGCTGAATCCCTGGGTACTCATACCAGGACACCTAAAAAACTCAATGTCCTGGTGGTTAGAGCCCGCACACTTCCTGCAAGGGGTCCCCCTCACAGACCCCCCGAGGGACATAATCACGACAGACGCCAGCTTGACAGGCTGGGGGGCGCACACGGCGACACGCTCGGTGCAAGGACTGTGGTCCCCCCAGGATGCGAAACAACCAATAAACTTCCTGGAGCTGAAGGCCGCTCGCCTGGCCCTTCAACACATCTTCCCCTCCGGGACCAATCGTCACCTACTCATTTACACAGACAACACCACAGCCAAGGCATATATCAACCATCAGGGCGGATCCAGGTCGCCCCAACTCCATCGGGAAGCAACACGTCTATTCCGATGGGCCCAATCCCATGTTCTTTCCCTGAAAGCACTCCACATCAGGGGCCAAGACAACATCACCGCAGACTGGCTCAGTCGCCAGGTATTGCAGCCTCACGAGTGGATGCTCAACAAGGCAGTGTTCCAGAGCATTGTGGGCTGGTTCGGAGTCCCTGTCATCGACCTGTTTGCATCGAGGAACAACACTCAGCTGCCCCGCTTCATGACACGGGATCCATGCCAGCAGGCGGAGGCAATCGACGCCCTGAACCAGCCCTGGCCGCAGGGGCTACTCTATGCCTTCCCTCCGTTTCCACTGCTTCTACGCACTGTCGCAAAAGCGCGCAGGGAGAGAGCGCTCCTAATCCTGATCGCTCCCTGGTGGCCCCGGAGACCCTGGTTCTCGGAGCTCATTCAACTGAGTCAAGGCCAGTACAGGAAACTTCCGCTGCGGTCAGACCTTCTTCGTCAGGGTCCCATTTCCTGCCCAGACGTCCAGACTCTACAGTTGACAGCCTGGCGATTGAACGCGCTGCACTAAGACGAAGGGGTTATTCGGAACCAGTTCTGGATACCCTCCAAAGCTCTAGAAAACCAGCCACCAGGAGGTCGTACCAGAGTACTTGGAAAACCTTTGCTCACTGGTCAAGGCGAAAAGACTTGGACCCTAGACGGGCACGAGTGCCTCAAGTCTTAGAGTTTTTACAGCAGGGTCTAGACAAGGGTCTCAGGGCAAATACCTTAGCTAGGCAGGCGGCTGCCCTTGATGCCGTTTTAAGAGCTGAAACTGGTAGACCTATTTCCACGCACGCTCATGTTCGAAGGTTCATCCGAGCGGCCAGGCTTCTGTCCCCTCCTGTTATTCACCGGGTACCTTCCTGGAATCTTAATTTGGTCTTAGAGGCTCTGACAAAACCTCCTTTTGAGCCATTGAAACATATATCCTTATATCTTCTGACACTAAAAACAGTCTTCTTGGTGGCAGTCACGTCAGCTCGAAGAGTTTCGGAGCTGAGTGCACTGTCCATGGAGGACAATTTTTGCATTTTTCGACCAGATTCGGTCGTACTTAGGTTGGACCCGGCCTTCATCCCGAAGGTAAATTCGTATTTTCACAGGGCCCAGGAGTTGGTGCTCCCTTCTTTTTGCCCCAATCCTGTTCACCAAAAGGAAAAGGTCTGGCACAAGCTAGATGTCAGACGAGCGCTAAAAATTTATTTGTCCAGGACTCAGTCCTTTCGTAAATCCACGGCCCTTTTTGTTAACACTCGACCAGCTCTTCAGGGTCTCAAGGCATCTAAAACCTTGTTGTCTAAATGGGTAAAACAAGCCATTATTGAAGCCTACAAGGCCGGCGGGAGGATTCCCCCCTTACAGATCTGGGCCCACTCAGTTCGCAGTGCGGCCACCTCGTACGCCTTTAAGGCACAAGCCTCCTACGAGGAGATTTGTAGAGCCGCAACCTGGGCGTCCCCACATACCTTCATAAGGCATTACAAGATCAATGTTTTTCAATCAGCTGAGGCTGCCTTTGGCAGGCGGGTACTGCAGGCAGTACTGGAGGCTCCCAGTGCTGTCGGCTCCCACCCGTAGAGGAGGGATTTGGCTCTGGTACATCCCAGCGGAGGAGGAGAAGGAGGTAAGAGGAGAAAGGAGAATTGGTTACCTACCTTCGTGAATTCCTTTCTCTCTTACTCTCCTGATCCTCCTCCGACCCTCCCTGCCGTACAGCACTCAGCCTTTCCCTTATACATCTGTTTTGTAACTTGACCAGGTTCGGTCCCAGTTCAACTACTTCTTGATGTTTTGTTCTTAACGTATTACAGTTTTTCTACTGAAGTTATGTTTTTCCAGGTGATACTGATTACAGGGGCACTCGGCTATATTATGGACTGAGGAACCGGGTAGCTCCTGGCGCGCATGCGCACAAAAGAAATGAGTCATCTGCCTCCTATCGGCCAGCAGCAGAGCTACCCCAGCGGAGGAGGATCAGGAGAGTAAGAGAGAAAGGAATTCACGAAGGTAGGTAACCAATTCTCCTTTCCCCGGGGTGCGGTTAGCATGCTTTTTCCTCTGCTGTCTTGTCCTTTGTTCTGTGTTGTCCCCTGTACTTTGCCATATACCTCTATGCCTCAGCGGTCTTCCTGATCATGCTCCCTTCCCCAATACTAGGTCTTTCTCTGCTATTGCTCCATCACACAGTGCTCCAAGTCCTCCTTCACAACTTCCTTAAAAACTCTAGTACGGTTAGCTGGCTTGTCACCTGACATTTAAAACTGGACTTCAACCATTGGGCTCTGTACTGCAATTCTTATAGTACTTTGGACTCCCTTAAAAGGCCTGCACCCTGTTGTAAACACCTAAAGGGAGGTTGTATTTAGTTATGTTACAGTTGTTGTTACCCAGCAGCTCTGTTATAGTTAGTTATTGAACAAGATGGTCTGCTCCACAGAGAACTAAATTAGGAATTGCACCTTGTCCTGTGAATTCCAGTAGTGGTTGCTTCAAGAAGGATCCTGAAATTTTATCTCTGTATCACACCCTACAGTGTCATTTATTCAGTCAACATGGATTAATTTAAACTTCCCACAATTCTATTTGCAGCTCTTATAGCCTAACTCTCACTTGTATTTCATGCTCACTGCCACCAGCTCAGGTAGTGGTTGGAATACCCCAGAAGTGAGCAACATTTCCTAATCCCGAGAGCTGCATCCATTTACCACAATGTGGTCAAAGAGCCACAGTTTGCCCACTTCTGGCATAGCACTATTGCTATGTTTCTGTTTAGGCATGCATTTCTGTATATAGAGGGTAAAATGGCACCATTTGTTTCACTTAAAATTCTTACCATGTTTGACTGTATGCTTTCTCTAATGCGTAACATGTTTGGGCACTTGTGATCCTGTAGCTAGTGCAAAGTCCCCACAGTAAAACAAGCTTGTATATTGGAGCTTATAAGAATGTTTTAATTTCCATAACTACTTCAGAATAAATATCTAGTATCTGTAATGGAAGCTGGATTCTAGAGCTGAAGCCCACATTACAGGGACATAGGCATGCAATTGTCATGGTATGCCAAATTAATAGGAAAGTTTATTATCAGAGCAGAGTTGCTAGTCACGAATGGCACTCTGCCTCCGGAGACCCAGAAATAGCTCTCAGGAGGAAAGGGTTTGAGGAGAGGGGTCTTGAACCCAGAGTTTATGGACACATTTCAGTACAGAGTGTGTTGCTTAATCAGATTAGAACTGGTTAGATAACACATAAAAAGGTACATGAAGAAATTGTAACAAGCACATCACATCCTGGATGACCTACATTGTTTGATCACTGCCTGCTCTCGCCCTGCTGCCTGCTCCAGCCCTGCTTGCGCTGCTCCAGAACATTCTGGAGCACCGTCAGTGGAGCATGCTGCCCAAATCTGGGGCATTGGCTGGAGGCAGAGCTGTGGTCTGTCTGCTCTGTGGACAGCCACTGCAGCGCCGCTCTCTGCTGGGGGCTGTCCTGGCAACACCATAGCGCTGTGGGGGGCAGCCTAGAGCGTATTATCTGCTTTCCTCAATCTTACAGGAACTCAGGCTAGTTGGAGAATAAAACTCATTTGTCCACTGTATCCCATTATTTCTATTTTGATGACATGACTATAATTTGCAGACTTTAATGTGTGTTCTCCTTCCTGACCTTCTGTTCTTGCACGTTTGCTCGGTTTGTGATTCTATCCAGCAATATATAGTCGCTAATAATATTTTGTGAGGGAATCGGATTTCATGGGAGGAGGGTTGGTGCAGAGAAAAATAAAGAGCTTTTTGAATTCTCTTGCTCTATTTTATCGTTAAACGTTTGCTTACTTGCTTATTTGTTTATAAATGGGTTTTCTTGTGACTGAGCAGCAAGCAATTCCCCTGGCTAATGAAAAACCCTTATTATTGAGCGTTTTATAGACATTGCTACGTCTTTTGGATATATACCATTCTACCAGTATATTTGTTTTGCTAATATCCAGCCAAGATACCTGTTTACTCAATTTTCCTATAGAGAACTCCTGACCAAACTTCAGTTAAATCAGCTAGATACCAAAGTTCAGAAAGGGAGATGGAACAGAATCCCTTATGCCTTAAGATTGTTTGCTTGCTCCATGGGGAAGGTGGAGGATATGATGCACTACTTATGGGAGTACCCCTTGTATCAGATCCCAAGGGAGAAGTTTCTTTTGCCAGTTGTAAAAAGGATCTTTGTATTCAATTTATTTGAAAGAAGTATCTGGTTACTGCAGAATAAATCTGCTACTGATCTTGCAGCACTGACTAAATACCTTTGTGAAACTCTAAAATTGAGCAAGTTTTGGAAAAAGATTTCATTGTTGCTGATGTTGAGGGACACCCTTTGTAATTATCTTTTGAGATCAATGAACCAGAATTTGACATTCAACTTGTCCGGAAAATCTAGAACAAAAGGACCTTCTGTTTCATGGATTTAATTAATACAGTATTGAATTTGGAGAAAGTATAATTTTTAACTAGATGATCATTATGTATTGTTCAGAAGTTAGGCCTTGCCATGGCATGTTCTGATAAAAGTTAGGTATTTGTTGGGAAGTACAGACTCTTATCAATTGCTTAGGAGCCAAGCCCTGCCAAAACACTTGCTCTGGTAAAGAGTAAGGTACATATTTTAAAATGCACAATGTGTATATTTTCATGATGTACTTTTATATGGCATAATGCTTATTTGTATTATATTTCTGATTTTGTCAAACTTTGGCTTACGCCGTAAATTCATTCATTCATATTTATAAATGTATTTATTTTGCTCTATTTCTAGTCTGCAGTCAGTGAGCTTTATATTTAGAGTCTCTGTGCAGACTGCTTACTAGCAGTGATGTGGATTTTCCAGAAAAGTTTGAATTGGAAAATATTCCAGAAAATTTTCCCATACGAATTTTTTCTAATTTTGCATAAGATCTGTAGAATTCTTTTTTGCTCAGAAAATTTTTCTATGCAACTTTTCCCGATCCCTTAGGTAGATTGTCGTGTGATTTGGCATGTTTGACCTATATCTTTAGTAAACAACACTAAACAATTCACCATATTAATTTTACATGCTGTAATCTCTCAAAGTTTTTCCGGTAGCCAAGTGCCAACTGCAATATTTGATTAGGAGGAAGAGGAAAAAATCAATAAACACACTTACTGTTTTGGTTTCCCCTTCACCATCAGTAATTTTCCACACTTGGCAAAATGCTGCCAAAGCCCTGATATGGGCAGCTTACACAGCAAGACAGACATGAATCTTCCATCTTTGCTGTTGATCCTACTGAGATAGCAGTAATATTGCTCCAGTTGGGAACATAAGAGAAAGAGTAGCAGAGACAAAAGCATGCAGTCAACACCGCTAGAAGTACTTATGGGTCAAGAGACAGTACCTTTCTTTTGTCACATTCATGAATGACCAATCTTTTATCAGGACTGCTTCTGCACGCAGCAGATTCTTAACTGTGCTTATCTGTGCAACTGGTGACTTTCTACTGTTTCCCCCCCAGTAGGAGCAAAGTAAAAAAATAGTGAGCTTTGCAAAGTTGTATTACTACGGCCACTCCGAAGGAGCCAATTGAAACAGGGATTTGGGATATCCCCAGGAGTTCCTCCTCCTGAGACAGACAAAAAGCAAGTAATAGCACAGGTTGAAAGAGCAGAAGGAAAAGACAAATAGTCAAGTGTGCTCCCTTCCCTCAGGGAAATAAGAGAGATTCTAGTAGAGAAGATTCATCTGACTTGCTCACATAAGAACAGCTGTCCCAGAGAATCTTGGTCTCTCCACCGTTACTCTAAAGTAGCCCCACACATTAATGGAAGCCCTGAAAAATGTTCTGTGGAAAAATTTGGTGGTGGAAAATTTTCCACCCCACATCTCTGCTTACTAGTGCCAAATGCCTCTGAGAGGATGTTCCATCAGCCGTCTCATCTAATTTGAGTCTTCGTCTGCTCCTTTTAATAGGCGTAATAACCTGTCAAAGTTGACAGAACTCTTTTGATGGTATATACCATCTCTCTCTCTCCCTCCATCCATCCATCCATCCATCTTCTGATGTCTATACCATACATGTGTATTACATCAAAGTTGGTATTGCTTTGGATTTTCATCTGGCAAATAAGTACTTGCTGGATTTTATTTCAACCTTTACATTCTTTAAATGTCTTCCTGCTTAATTTTAAGTGCAATCAGAATTTTTCCCTTTTGGGGGGATTTTCTGTTTATGAAAAAAAATATTAAATTAACTACTCCTCTCTTAGTGATTCTGAAGCATACACAAGTTCCTGGAGCAGAGGTTTCCAGACTGTAGGTTTTGAATGGGGCTATGTAGGTGGAGACCACGTGTGTATGTGGTCACAGACCTGATTGATATCTGATAGACTTTGTCTGGGATCACAGGATTATATTTAAGTCTTGGAATGGGATCACACAATCGAAACATTTGGGAACTGCTTTCCTAGAAGATGAAGAGCTGGCTTAGGTGGTCTCTGTGCCAAAAATTCTGTTGCTGCTACCACTGCCTGGCACAGGGATACAGTCACAGTGCACTGCATGCTTGCAATCCTCTCAAATAGGTGGGAAAACCCTTAAAAGGTTATCAGCTGGTGGAGTTGTAAGTAAGTAAAGTTTATTGGCGTTGGCTTTCGCCTTGGCCGCATTGGCATAACATAGCATAACATGAAATAAGGGTAAGTAATATAATTTACAAATTACAATAGCTCCAAAAGAGCAAATCGCACCAATTCGCTACATCGACATAACAATAAATTAAAATAGAAAAAAATAATATTGTGCAGCCTTTATCAGCCCTCCAACTATCCTAAGAAGGGGTGCACTTTAAAAACTCCACTGACCATTATTTAGGGGGAAAAACCCCATATTATTACTTAAATGCTTGCTCAAGCCACCCTAATATGGGCTCTGGGATTAAGTTGTCTCAGCCCTTTGCCTAGATGTCAACAATATAAAGGTGGCCAATGCTGTCAGATTGATCCTGTCTGTTAAGGTAAGGAGATATCTGAAACTCTGAGAAGCATCCACTTGGTAGAAAGGCTCTAGCAAGGGGGCAAGCCAAGTCACACGCAAAGTGTCATAATGGGGGCATTGTAAAACAAAATGCTCCATGGTTTCGATTTCCCCTAAGCTACAAGAGCAAAGCCTCGTGTTGTACGGTATCTTCTTGTACATGCCCTCGAGGACAGCAGTCTGGATTTGCTGAAAACGTAGGAGCGAGTAACAACGCCGAAGTTTCCTATCCGATATTGCATCCAGATAAAACTCAAAATCACAATTTGACTTGACTTGTCCTAACCATGGGGCTACCCTCCAGTGTTGTAGGATGCTTAGGCCACTTTGGTGGGGAATATCTCTCATCCTGGTCAAGATCTCCCTACGAATGGCCACCAAACTGTTCCCCAGAAAATAATTAAATGAAAAACCCATCCTCCTGAGTAGTAGATCAAGATATACTAACCAGGGATACATTCGTGGACCAGGGTGGAGGAGCTCCTCCCTAAGACATTGGAGCGAAAGTTCCGATTCACACTGGGTCCAAAGTCTAAGCCAATATCTTATGTACTTCTTCTGGGCATAGACAGACATTGACTTGGTACCTGTTTCAGCCCTTAAGACAGCTCCTTGCACTGATTTTCCCACTTGCAATGCACGTCGTAGGAAAAGATTTTGAATCCTCTCTAAGATATCGACATCGGGATATCGAACTATTTCCAAACCAAAAGCCGCTAACGCAGGTACCTTTGCTCGGTAAACCTTTAAGAAGGTGGACAACGTGTCTCCCTTTGATAAAAAAGCTGCCCTACTTAAAGCATGCACTGCAGTCAGGGCTTTAGCAGCTTTGGACTGTAAGTGCGTGTTCCAAGTGCCCAACTGAGTGAAAGTCACACCCAAATATGAAAATGATTTAACTATCTCGACCTGGCCCGCACTAGTTTGCCAGCTAGATTTCTTGGATATCTTCCCCAAAACCATAATTTTGGATTTGGCAGCACTAATTTCAAGACCATTATTTTTACAGTAGGAGTGAAATTGGTCGATTGCGTGCCTGAGGCCTATTTCAGTCTGGGAGCAAAGAACCAAGTCATCTGCGAATTTCAGAAAAGACAAAAACTTTCAGTCTATCTTAAGAGGGTGAAACTTGTCTGAAGCCAGGCAGCCAGCCAAATCAGAAAGATACAAATTGAAAAGAAGCGGGGCCAGGACACAGCCCTGGCACACACCTCTTTCCATGCGGATTGGGTTACTCTGTCCATGTCCAAATCTTGACTTGATTACTGCTTCATTTCCAGAATGCAAATAGAGAACTGGATTTAGTAGCACATCACTGATTCCCCATGCTTTAAGCTTGGCCCATAGCCTAAGCCTACAGACTGTGTCAAAGGCCTTGCTCAGATCGATAAAAGCAAGATAGAGTTGGCCCTTCTTTATTTTGCAGTATTTAAAGATTAGATGTTGCAAAATGAAGCAGCAATCCAAAATAGACTTCCCTTTACGGAAGCCGAACTGCTCCTGCGGAATAATTTTCTCTTCTGTAGCCCACCTTTGCAAGTAATCGAGCAACATTTTTGCATAGAGTTTGCCAATTATGGAAAGCAAACTAATGGGCCTGTAGCAAGTAGGATCATTTTTGCTGCCTTTTTAAAAAATTGGGGCTATCCAAATCCGTACCCAGAGTCGGGGAACTAAATGGCCTCTGCTAATCGCAACAAATAGTTTGGACAGAATCCGCACCCACCAGTGGGGAAAAGCTTGCAGAATTTCAGCAGTGATATAATCAGGTCCTACTGCCTTGTTCTTAGTGAGAGTCCCAATGTGTTCAAGAATGCTACTTTCAGGAAATTCTAGCACACACTGACCAGCTTCCTGGCAGCCCTCCCTGGCAACCACCTGTCGTACGGAGTATAGTTCACCAAAAAACTCTTCCCACAAGGGCTTTGAGATAGGAGAGGTGGTAGAATTACCCTTGGGACTGATTATCTGTCTCAAGGAGGACCAGAAGCCAGAAGAGTTGCCGGTCAAGAGGTCCACCATCATCCTTGCCCAAACTTTACCAAAGTACTTAGCCCTCTTGCTTTTAAGTAACTGGGCGTAGGTAGATCTTAATTGGGAAAATTCCTCCCAAAGAGAGGTGGACTGAACCCTCGACCATTCCCCCCTGGCTGCTGACAATGCTGTCTTATGGTTTCTACTTTCCAAATCAAACCATTGTTTGCGGGACTCCCTAGCGGGATGTTTTTTCTTGATAAGCAGGGCTTGCTGGAAACAGCTTATGATTTCATCAAAATAGGCTATAGTGGATCCCAAATCCTGGGTATCCAGAAAGGCATTTGCCAGCTGGACCAGGGTAGCACTTTGACACAGTCCCTGGATCTCAACAATGAATGCATCTGGGGATAAGTTCTTGAGTTGAAAACAGGGGAAAGAAGGTCCATGACTATCATCTTTACCCATACTTGAAGTTCCTTTGTTTAAGGCAAGTGCACGGGACCAAATGGTCACTTTCAACTCTGGGTATTAATCTAGCTGGACCAAAGTTCCTATGGGCATGCGCATCAACCAAAATATAGTCCACCTTGCTTTTGCCCTGAGGGCCAATAAAGGTATAACCCCCATCGAGGTCTCTAAGAAAATCATTATTTAAGACTGTAAGATTTAATCTTCAGAAACATTGCCCGAACAATTTGGATGACCGTATTGCATGACCCTGGACTAAACAACCCAATCCATTATCTTCCTCAAAGTCAGGGCTTAAATAGACATTCCAGTCACCAACCAAGACACTTGTCGCCGAGGGAAACCGATCTTCCATCAACAGAAGCGTTTCTTCCAGGACTAACCGTACATCTTCCTTATAATATTTAAAGCAACGGGTGGAATGTAAACATTAAATAGAGTATAACAAAGTCCAGGTTGCGGACCCAGTTTTAGTACCCCAATCTGGAATTCAGGTCTTGGCGATGTAAGAGGCGTATAGCAATTTGTTCTAGCAGAGGCAACTAAGATGGTTAATCCTCCGGAAATCCAACCTCTCGATCCTTCTTTTTGGCCACCATGCAAAAATATCTCAAAGGAGGGCAGATCCAACTTTTCCAAAGGCTTGAGCCATGTCTCCTGGAGACATAGCATATCAAATCCTTCCAAAAATTCCAACCAGTCCTTATCCAGTAATTTAGACCTGATACCTGTCACATTCCAAGAAGCCAGATTGAAACCCTCCTTCTCCAATCTAGAATGTGCCAACTGGGCCTCGCAGCCATTTAAAACAGCTTTACCCGATCCACAGACATGGCTATGGATCGGGGATGGCTGGGAATCTGAATGTCAAGCAGGTATCAGGGCAGAAGATGGTAAAGACTCTATTTGTACAAGGCTTGGATCCACTACTATAACATTGCTAGCAGTTCGTGGTCTGCCCAGGGCGCGATGGGAATTAGATTGCACGCAACTGGAAGGGTCCAATTCAGAAGCCTGGTACTTGCCCACTTCCTTGAAAGGAGAGCCTTGTTCTGATGGCTCAAAAAAACACATTGCCGTAAATGACTGAGTTCTGATGTTGGGTTTATGTGAATTAACAAGGCATTGAACATGCGGAGCTTTATAATCTATTCCTGAACTGTGAGTCTAATTTCTCACGTGTGTTAATCTGGATAGAAAATTGTCCTGATCTATAACAGAAAGAGTCTGAAACATGTCCCACATTGAAACAGAGTCATCCACGGCTATCTCGCCTAAGAGGAAAGCCCCCACTTTGGAGGCAGATCTCGCCAAGATAGAGGTTGAGTTAAAGCCACCAGCAGCCCTATCCTCCAATACCTGGGGGCGGCTTGGCAAGGCCGCTGCTGGCAACAAAACATGGAAGCTATGCGAATCCAATTTAAGATAAGGGAAAGGATCGTGGTGGGCTTGGTTTCCCAAGGGATAGTCCGCTGGTTGGGAAGCAGGTCCTATCTCCATTAGGTCAGAAGAAAGAATAGCTGGAGAATGTGGCAGGATAGTTCCTGGCAAGGCAGGAGGAGCGTCTTTTACCAAATCCACTTCCTTGGAAAGGCCCAAAGTCTTGGGCCCCAAAGCATCAGGTTAGGGGAAGAAAAGGGAGGGACACCTGTAGAAGTTTCCCTTGGTTTTGCAGGGGCTTGCAAAAAGATAGAACCCTATCTTTGGAAATTCCCCGACTAAGGAGATATTTCCTTGCCAGGAAGATATCCTCAACCCAAGACTTGCTGTCAAACCCCAACCGAAGGGCATAAAGAAATGACCGCCATGACAAACGATCCCAGCTTATTACATTGGATGGATCCAAACTTTTACCCAGCAGATATGACAAGTTGTGGACAATGTCCCACAAACTTTCCCAGGAACAAACAATACTATTGAAATCTGGGTGGATATACAAATAGATCTCTTTTTCTCTAATTTCCAAGGACCTCCGGAGGGCAAAATGGGGAGGATGAGAAAACCTCCTTTTGGGAGCTCCATTCGCTTTAGGGACACTCCCCTGGACATGGAGGGGGGCTTTGGTTTTGCCAACAAGCCCCTCTAGATGACTAGAAATTTCCCCCAATTGTCGTTTCACCAAATCAAGTGACTTGTCTATATCTGCTATACTAGAAAATAAAGCCTTGATGGTTCTCGCTATTAAATTAGTTTGCTGCCAAAGGTAATCTGGTGACCTGGTCCTTCCTTGGTTGGCGAGGGCCTGGAGGGTCGGGGAACCCAAATTTTGGGTTTGGGGAGATAGACGGATAAGAGGTGTAAAATCATTGCCTAATCCCTCCAAGCAAGCAAAATGATTGGAAGTAGTAACCTGTTCGCTTGCTCCCAACGTTGCAAAGTTCCTAGTGATCTTCATCGGCAAGGCTTCGTCAGAGGGGGAAGTGGACAATTCACGTCCCCTCTTCCTCTCCATATTAGTGACCATGGCAATTAGCTAGAGGGAAACAGGCTGGAACACAGCACAAAGAATAGAACCCCTGGCCGGCGCCTAAGGCCGCACGCACAAGGGCGTGCCCTTGCGCGCGCAGCCCGTAGGTGCACAGCCCCCAGGCGCGCAGCCCGTAGGCGCCTCCGTAGACAGCAGCAAGCCTTTATACTCGGTTTCCTGTCCACAGGTGTTGATGATCAGTGCCGCTACTCACGGCCCCCTAGGAAGCTCGATACACCAGGGAGCCCCGCTCACAGTCCCAGCAATAGCGGCTGTCAATAACTGGATGCAAGTTCGATCTTGGAGCAGCAAACAGCAGTGGTTCCCGCAGTCCCAGTCTCCCTGCTCCACCAGCTGGTGGAGTTTTGGGTTAGGGTTTTAATTTTTTTCTGGGATGCGAATGAGGATGGTGTGGCACTTGATTTGCAGTCAGAAAGCTGTAACAAGCTCCCTCACAGCCCCACCTCCCTTTTGGTTTGCCTGACCATTAGAGGATCTTGCTCCCAGTCATCAATTTGGGTATAGAGAAGCTGCGGCTGCCGTGCTAATGCTCTGGGAACATGCTGGACTACATTTCCCAGCATGCTCCTAGAGATCATACAGAGAGCAAACAAGCGGACCAGCTGCAACGGTGTGCAGGCTCACTCTGCTTTCTGGGTGAGTTTGCTGCCCCCTTCCCTGCCTGCTGCCCTTTTGTACCCCCCTTCCCAGGGGGCAGCAAACTCACTTGGAAATCAGAAGGAACCGGCATGCAGCTGTGGAGTGAGGTTGCTGTGTTCTAATGCTCTCAGAGAGAGAGAGCGCGCATTAGAACAGCAGCTCCAGTCCGCGCTGGCGTGCCCGTTCCTCTGCTGGGTTCTGGGTTAGTTTGGGTCTTCTGCCAGCTCCTCCTTTCTGGGTTAGTTTGCTGTTCCCTTCCCTGCCCCCTGCTGCCTTCTGTCCTCCCTTCCTGCCCACCACACGTTCCGAGCATTCACCAAGTTTCCGAGGAGTAGCTGAACACTTGGGCCCGATCCTCAGAAACTTGGAAATACGAATATTTTTTTTGGCTGCTCGATGTAGCCCTAATAATAATAATACGTTCACATCTGTATGATTCAGTGGGATGCATCACTGTATGATCTCAACGTTGTCCTTTTAAAGAATTGAGCCTTTGTAAATCAACTTTGCCTTGTTTCTGAAAGAGAGTAGGAGTGCTGATATTTTAGTAATTAGCTGGTGGAGGTATTCTAATATTAAATGTTAGTTCTTGCCTCTTGTGTAGGGCTGTCAAGTAGATTTCCTTTCTGCTACCTCAGTTCATTTAGCATTTCTGAACATAGATTAAAATTAGAGACTGTACCACCTTTCTTTGAGTGAACTAATCTGAAATGCACCCAGTACAAAAAAAAGACCTGTCTTTTAGAGCATGTTTTGGTTAACTTGATGCGTCCTGAACCATTTGCTTTAACAGCTTCAATAACATCTTGTCCTTTTAGGAACTGTTTTTATACACAAAATGTCTGCTTTTCAAGATAAACTGCTTCAACAGAAGTACACTGATGTCCCTGTTACTGTAACTGAATAGCTTGTGTGTATATTACAGAAAGGAGAAAGAGAAGAAGGAAAAAGTTGGAAAACGTTATTAAACTTTTTTTTTTTAACCTTTCCAAACCACATTATAAATATTGCTATCCTCATGTCACCTCTTTGAGTTAGGGAAGCATTATTCCCATTTTACTTGTAGGAGAATATGGTGTACTCATTTTTTATGGTTTTTAACTTCTTTTGTCCTACAATAACTTATGATACAGAAGTTAAGTAATGAAATATTACTGTTGAATCCTAGCCTGTATAAAATAAGGACTGAATGCTACTTTTTTTTTCTTTTAACTTGGCTTTGCCTTGGAATTGGTTATCCATTCAAACCAATCATTCAGTCTGACGGAGAGTAAAAGTCTAAGACCTGGGGGTTTTAAAATAGCGTTTCCTGTTTAATGCAGATAGCCTTTTAGGAAGATTAGGCAAGAATGATAGAATACTAAATTATTATTTTTTCTACTCACCTGAAAAGTTTATTAAGTCAATATCAGTGTGTGTATATATATAATATTTTTTTTTACAGAGTATCTAATGTTTACATGGTCTCTACACAACATCTGTACCTCCTGCGAGCTCTCATCCTGGTGCACCATTCCTCCCCGCCCCCCCGGCAGGCTGTGGGACCTATTAGAATGGTCTGCCCCCAGAGACTTATAGAACTTTGTGGGTTCCTGAATGCCCTGTTGGAGATACTCATAGACCTCGACAGCCGCTCCGTCGATGACCTCGTGACCTTTTGGGCTGAGTGATCAAGCAGTATGACATCCGCGCCCAGTGTTTTGACACCGCAGGTCCCTGTGGTTCATGGAGGACCTGGGGCTGCTGAAGTGCAAGGGAAGGCGGTTAGAGTGTTGGTGGCACCGTACTTGCGATGAAGACAACTCATTGCGGCCTAGATTGCTTTTAAAAGACTGCCGTGGCTGTGCGGGCAGCAGAGAAGAGGTTCTTTGTTGCCATCATGGCATCTGCGAAGTCGCATCCAGCGGAGCTTTTCCAGGTGGTGAGGGGCTTGGTCAGTCCAGCCTGTCTCCACCTGGAACTGGGAGGTATCAAGTGCCCGCTGTGACTTGTTCATGGCGTACCTCGCTCGTATTCAGCATGAATTAAATAACAACCAGATAAACCCACAAATATTTAAATAGTTTTACTGTACTGTGTTTCCTGGTGAACTTTCAACATAATTCCTAATTGATGCTTTACAGTTTCTGGATTTAAACAGGTAAATCCAGACTGGATTTCTGAAAACTGGATATAAACTGGATTTCTGGAACTTGGGAACGTTGGACTACTCCATTTGTCTTTTTATAAGACATTATTAAGTTATACTCCTGTATGGCTCAGTCTAATGTATAATGAATTTTGTAATACTATCTTATGACTTGTACTCCCCACAATGTTGTTCTTTTAGATATTAGATGTTCCTTTTGTCTGTTGCAAGGCAACTCTGTGCTCCTTTCCTTGCTCGTTTACTCTGTAGCTTGGATTTTTTTTTTGTAAAGTAGTTTTTTCTACTTACAGGTATCTTGAAAATTTTGCGTGCTGAGTAGTGATTTGGTGTATTACTGCAGGTGGCTATTCTCTCATCTAAATGATAATAGATTTCTTCCTCTTTTTCCACTGCCATGATCTTTCAGTGGCCAGTTTACTTGTATTATGTCAGAGGTGGGCCAATGGCAGCTCATAAGCAAGATGTGGCTCTTGGGCACCTGAATTGTGGCACTTTCCAAACTCTGGCTGTCTGGGGGCATGTCCATGCAGCTCATTCAGGAGCAAGGGAAACTGATCCACAATTTCTGCTGTTGCTGCTACTGCAGAGCCTCCTGGAGGCCACGGGAGCAGGGGCAGCGTGCCCTGAGCTATTCTTGCGATGTCTAAACCCACTGGACCATCTGAGATTTGGAGATTTAGCATGAGCGATGTGGTCAAGGGAAGCCATGCCATTCCATCCTCGGGATTGGGGGAAGCCAACAATCGGTGTAAATTGTCTTGTGGCTCTCTGTGACATGAAAATGTTGGTATGAGACTCTTGGGCTTGAGAACTTCACCCATATCTGTATTATGTCAAAGTTGTCGTCCTAGTACTGGAATATACATGCCGTTGTATCTTCATATATTTTAAGTTTCTTGTTCTTTTTTCAGTTGTCTTTTGTTAGCTGGCAGAATGGAAGCTGAATGCCAGTGTATATATGGTTTAAGCTTTCTTTCAGCAAATACACAAAAATCATCAAGGAAGACTTGTTTTACTCCTGAGATATTGTTTTTGTTCAGAAGCATCTTAACGGCACGCAGTATTCATATTTTCACCACTGGCATTTTGCCTGACATACTTGGGTGCACAATGACATTTTTCTAGATACACAATCATTCCTCTTTCGACTTCCTCAGTGGCAATCTATTTTTGAGGGTTCGGTTAGAACTGGATTATTAATACACAAAGAATTAATTTATTCAATAAATTTAGCCAGTTGGGAATAACATTGTCAGGAAGTAGGTTCTGTCTTACCATTTTATTTTTGCATTTGTTTAGTGTTTGAGAACAGATGATTCCTAGATTATTCAAGTCTGCTAGTAGTGTTCAGCATTCATGCTGAATTATTAACACAGTGCCACATTATATTGTTTTAATTTTCTGATTGGATGACTTGTGCTTCATAAATAAAGTGTGCCTGAATTGCAACTGATTTCCAATCCCCCCTCTTTGGAACAGGGTGAAATGTATGGTGTGCTTTGCAGAGAGGGAGAGAGAGCTAGCAGGAGATAAGAAATAGTCTCCTATGACAGTATTGGTATCTACTTGGAAAGTGTTTAGAACTGCAATTAGGAAGAAAAGTGAGTGGGTTAGATGGGAGCCACTAAATGTACAAGAAGAAAATTTGCCTGACCCTTGCTTGTATCTCTCTGATATATTGATGACACTCGATTCTGCATCTGTACTCTTTTGCCCACTGGCTAGTGTAGCTTGATTTGGTTTACCTAGTTTATTTCTGGGTCCTGGGAGCAAGATGTGAGGGAGGGTAAGCTGCCTGAAGCCTAACCTTAATAAAATAGGTTATGGGGAAGCAAAGGGAGGATTGATGGAGATTATATAGGCCGACTGGGATTTGTAAAGTGGTGTCGTAGCCCTAGCTGAAAATGCAGGTAGCAGTAATCAATGGGATATCCATAATCCTGCTTGAGTTTTCTTTTTAGAATATGGGTGGAATCAAATGAGACTATAGCCCACATTATCCTTCAACAGGTGCATTCCTGTGAACCTGTCTATTAGACATCTACCAGGTGGCCTCCATGTGGTCACCACAGAGCTGCCACTCACGGCGGAGTCCATGGACATTGCGGGCCCACTGTTGGATGCCCATGTTTCCTCATCTCGTCAATTAGGTTCGCCTGCAGCCTCGCTGGCATCCAAGTCTTCCAGACATAGAGTCCCACTGAGCGCACCCAGCCAGTGGAGAGACAGGGTGGGAGACTGCATGGGGGAAGATGATCTCCGCATACTTCCCAGCTGAGAGGTGGCCGCGGGGTGGGAGATTGCTAGTGCTACTAGTGGAAACTGCCGCAAACACATGAAATATAGGCAGGGGGCTACCTGTTTTAGGCTGGACGTGTTAAACATGTGATTGGGGGTGGTACGGACTGAATGCAGGCTATCGTCTTGTTGGATAACACCCCGTATGGCCAGTCTCCTTGGTACTCCAAGGTTCAAACTGAATACTAACAAGTAACCAGGGCCAGATGGCATTCACCCCAGAGTTCTGAAGGAACTCAATTATGAAATCACAGACCTACTGTTAGTAATTTGTAAACTGTCACTAAAATCTGCCACTGTACCCGAGGACTGGACGGTGGCAAATGTAACCCCAATATTTAAAAAGGGATCCAGAGGCGATCCTGGAAACTACAGACCAGTAAGCTTTACGTCTGTGCTGGGCAAAATGGTGGAAACCATCATTAAGGAAAGAATTACAGGGCATGTTGACAAGCATGGCTTAATGGGGAAGCGTCAACACGGATTTAGTAAAGATAAGTCATGCCTCACTAACCTGTTGGAATTATTTGAGGGTGTAAATAAGCATATGGACAAGGGAGACCCAGTAGATAGTGTACCTGGATTTCCAGAAAGCATTTGATAAGGCCCTTCATGAGAGAGACTTGAGAAAATGAAAAAGTCATGGGATAAGAGAGTGTGTCTTACTATGGATCAGAAACTGGTTAAAAGGTAGAAAGCAAAGGGTAGGACTAAATGGGCAGTTTTCACAATGGAGAGATGTAAAAAGTGGTGTGCCTCAGGGATCTGTGTTGGGACCGGTGCTGTTTAATGTATTC
This sequence comes from Sphenodon punctatus, assembly GCA_003113815.1. Lineage (NCBI taxonomy): Eukaryota > Metazoa > Chordata > Lepidosauria > Sphenodontia > Sphenodontidae > Sphenodon > Sphenodon punctatus. Next base: position 817,179 of record QEPC01005976.1, read on the forward strand.
ATTAATGATTTGGAAAAGGGTGTTGAGGTGATCAAATTTGCAGACAGCAAGTTATTCAAGATAGTTAAAACATGAGCAGATTGTGAGGAACTGTAACAAGATATTACGATACTGGGTGCCTGGGCATCTAAATGGCAAATGAGATTTAATGTGAACAAGTGCAAAGTGATGCACGTAGGGAAAAATAATCCAAACTATGCGTACATGATGCTGGGTGCTAAGCTAGGAGTTACGACTCAAGAAAAGGATCTGGGGGTGGTTGTGGACAACACAATGAAATCCACAGGGCAGTGCGCAGCAGCAGTCAAAAAGCTAATAATGTTAGGAATTATTTGGAAGGGGATAAAGAATAAAACTGAGGAGGTCATAATGCCGCTATACAAATCAGTGGTGCGACCGCACCTCGAATATTGTGTGCAGTTCTGGTCGCCCCATCTCAAAAAAGTCATAGCTGAACTAGAAAAGGTGCAGAGAAGGGCAACAAAAATGATCAACGGCATGGAAGGGCTCCCGTATGACGAGAGGCTTGATAGGTTGGGCCTCTTCAGTTTGGAGAAGAGACGACTGAGAGGAGATATGATAGAGGTCTATAAAATCATGAGTGGTGTGGCACTAATAAACAAGGAGCAGTTACTTACTCTCTCAGCTAGTACTAGAACTAGGGGACACTCCATGGAACTCATGGGTGGCAAGTTTAAAACAAATAAAAGAAAATATTTTTTCACTGAGCGTATAATTGGGTTGTGGAATCTACTGCCAGAGGCTGTGGTAAGGGCCAGTACTATAGCTGAGTTTAAAAGAGGTTTGGACAAGTTTCTGGAAGATAGGTCCATTAGCAGCTATTAGCCAGACAGGATCGGGGAACATGATGGGAGCTGGGGGAAAACAACAGGGAATGGATCCCCCATTGTGACCTGTTGGGTGCTTCTCCCAAGCCACTGTGATTGGCCACTGTCGGAGACAGGATGCTGGGCTAGATGGAATATTGGTCTGACGCAGTATGACACATCTTACGTTCAGGTATGCGAGTACATCTTTGAGTGTCAGAACCATTGTGAAACTCAGATTTCAGCTGATGTAGAATGCGAGTTCTTTAACACTGTGGATCTTCTCCAAACCTTTAAAAATCTTAATCTCCTCAGGAAGTCAAATACTTTACATCACATTTCTAAGTATAAAGTCAGGCAACATCTTTCTGCCTTTCTGGGTTTTTGGGTTCCCCCACGATCTAGTAACTCCTTTTCCTTCTTGCCTTCCTCCAGTTGTACTCAGCGGTTGGTTCTTCACCTTTCCTCCTCGCAGATAGCACAGTTCCTCTTGAGCCGCACTCATTTGTTCGCCTCCTGGGGAGTCTATTTCACTTCCGTTTATGCTATGGCATTAGTCAAACCCCTCCTGCCCCATCTAGGAAGGGAATTAATCAAGCAGCCCTCCCATCGGACCAAGGGGGGCAGAACAACTTGGGCTCAAGTGGGAGACCACTTGGAGTACTGCTGGCTCAATCTGCCAGCTTGTCAGTAGCTGCCCAAGAGCAGAATTTTCCTCTCCTGGTGGGAGATGGAACATCCCCTCCTGTTGCTTCAAGCAGGGATGCTGGGGAAGATAACCTGGGCCCGACTGGTGAATGCACCAGAGTGGAGCTGCTGTCTTCTCCTCCAGCTGCTCTCCCTCAGAGGCAGAGTGCATTGGTATGTAGTATGCCGGTCCAAACTGGAGTACTGCAGGATCGGGACATGGGAAGGGTCTTACCAACTGTGTCCTCCCCTTTAGACCTGTGACCGGCCCTCCCCCGGTGGGTGGGCCTATTTCAATTTGCTCGTGGAATATCGCGAGTTGGGCCAGAGTCAGACATAGGATAGACCCAGAATTTCTTGCCTACACTAAGAATTTTCATATTCTACTTGTACAGAAGACCTGAGTTAAGACTCCTCTAGAGCTGGAAGGGTTTGTAACTTACGATCTTCCGGCAGTAACCTATAACTCTAGAGGTAGGGCATGTGGTGGTTTGGGTTGTTTGCTCGCCCAGTCGCTCTTGGTGAAGGACATTATTATGGTCTCACTGGCACAGCTGGCATCGGGTTTTGTTGCCGCAATTGGGGGGGATTGACCTGGATCATACTTACAATCTATGTGCCACCACCTAGTAATGCACGATCCTATATAGAAGATTGTTGGGATTCCCTCGGTCAGTTCGTTGATGAACTGTTATATAAGCACCCGGAGGGGCTCCTAATTCTCACCGGTGATTTCAATGCGAGGCTTGGGCTAAATGATCAGGCCATTAGCCCACATTGTGATATGTCTGATATCCCGCAGCTTGGCCCCCTTAAACCTACGGAATCCAGGGATATTAAAATCAACTCTTCAGGTGTCAGGTTTGCCAACTTTTTGGTAACCTGTAATCTGCATTGCCTGAATGGCTCAGGGTTCAGTGACACGGAGGGTGAGTTCATATACGTTGGCCGATTAGGTGCCAGCGTTGTGGACTACATCTTGGTGTCTTCTGCAGCTCTTCCCTACGTTAGCGATTTTGCCATTGGGTCAAGCATTATAGGAGATCACTTCCCCTTGACTCACCTGTTGGCCTCTGGGGACCTAGCGGATGAATCCCTGGGCCTGCTACCCCAGGAGGAAACTTTGTTGGAGATTTGCAGAGCACCCCACTGGGGAGGAGCTCTGCTAAACATGTTAGGGGAGCTGTCCCAACAGCCAATGGTAATTGAGCTGAGGGATTTGTTACTCCAAACAACGGATCCTCTGATGGTGGTGGACAGGTTTGAGCAGCTTACCCAGAGGCTGCATCAGCACATTCAGCTTGCAGAGGGAAGTCGAATGACAACTAGGAGAGATAAAATTTGGTTCGGGAAGGATTGTCATCTCCTCATAGCCAAATTAAAATCTCTCCTTGGAGCCTATAAACAGAATCCCTTGTATATCTCACTTACTGGCTACCCTACCTTTCGGACGGAATATAGGCGAGCTATTAAGAGGAAAAAGAGGGATTCTATGGAATCCCAATGGGTGGAGCTTCTGCGGGCTGCTGAGCAGAAAGTCTCGTGGAAGTTTTGGCACCTGGTCAATAAATCTTCTAGCGGCGTTATAAGGCCTTCGAAGCTGCTAATTGCTCCGGCTGCCTGAATTGAATATTTTACCAGACTATACTGCCCAGTAGACAGAATATCGACCCAGAACTGTCTTCCTCAAACTATAGGGAATTTTCCCGCATGGCTACCGGTGACAGAGCTGGAAGTGGAGGCCTTAATAGACTCCTTTAGGAGTAATAAGGCCCCTGGATCTGTTACATATTAACTTTATTCAAGCACATAAGAACTGGTGGCTTTCCCTCTTAGCGGCACTTTTCACCACTATTAACTCCACTGGCAGGATTCCACTCGATTGGGGCAAGGCACTGGTTGTTCCTATTTTCAAAAAGGGGTCCAGGCGTAACTCAGCCAACTATAGGCCAATTAGCTTATTGGGTGTGGTCAGTAAGATCTATGCGAAATATCTCTTGAACAAACTGGTCGCCTGGATGGAACAACAGGAAGTAATAGCACCTGAGCAGGCAGGATTCCAAAGAGGATGCTCAACGATTGAACAGTGCTTTATTCTTTTAGATTTGATATCCAAGTACAAAACTACTAACGGAAAGCTCTATGCTGTCTTCCTAGATTTGCGAGCTGCCTTTGACTCCGTCGACAGCGGAATTCTTTGGAGGAAACTCCAGGAGACCTCTGTCGACAGTAGATTGCTGTGCCTTATACGCGCTTTATATGGTGATTCTTCACTTATGGTAAGGACGGATGATCAGGGACATGTTACACCATCAATTAAAATATCCCTGGGAGTGCGACATGGTTGTGTCCTTGCGCCAGTACTTTTCAATTTTTATATAAATGAATTCATTCCTAAGGTGGCAGCCCCACATTGCTTTCCTCCAAAATTAGCCACTAGATCTGTCAGCTGCTTATGCTATGCCGACGACGAGGATTGGATTTAGACAGTCAGTTGAAAGTATTCTCCACCTTTTGCTATGCTAATAGGTTGACAATTAGACCCCTTGATGAATGTTAGACCCCTTGTCTCTCCCTCTGTTCCCCTTCCTATGTCTCTCCCCCAGGCCCTGTCTCTCAGATTGTAAGCCCTAGGGGCAGGGACCCTGTCTATTTTATTACTTTGTAAAGTGCCAGGTACACTGCTGGCGCTATATAAATATTTGTTAATAATAATAATAATAATAATAATTAATTTTGATAAATCTAAAATCATGATTTTTTTCTAATCAAAGGAAGATCTACCACTGGGTTATTAATGGTCATTCTGTCCAGCAGGTATCATCCTTTAAATATCTGGGCCTCTGCTTTCATCGCTCAGGGAGTTGGAAGGAGCATGTCTCTGGTGCCATTGCTATGGCCAGAGGCCCAGCCCTTGCCATTTATAAGCTTTTTAACCAACAAGGCAGGGCAGCAATTGAACCTGCGCGGTACAGGTTCTCAATGCCAAATCTAGGTCACAACTACTGTATGGGGCAGAAGTATGGGCCCCTCTTTTGGCCCAAAGTTTGAATGCGGTTCAGTCGAGTTTCTTAGTAGGACTCCTGGAAACCCTAGGGGTACCCCCCCCCATGTGGCTGTGAGACTCAAAATGGGGCAAAAAAGTTGGCAGCAGGTGGCTTTTGAGGCAGCATTGAAATTTTAGTGTAGGATCTTAATGGAGCAGCATTCCGAGCTGCTAATGGCCCTCTTGAATGATACACACGTGAGCCAATGGTTTCGAAAGGTAGAGGGGCACTTGCAGTCTATGGGGCTCTCTAAGAGTTATCTAGCACATAAGCCCCTAACTGCAGTTATGAAGGAGGTTCTGTCAAGAGCAGATGACCTCTACTGGCAAGGGGAAATAGAGAAATCGGGTGAATCTCCTCACATAAGGACTTATTCTGATTGGGTACCTCCACGGGGTCAAATGGCAGACTATCTAAGGTCTTAGGTTAATCTTTCGGGCAAGGATTAACGCCCTACCATCTCAGGTGCTGGAAAGTAGGATTCTGGGGACTTCCTTTTTAGAAAGGATTAGTCCTTTTGACAGCTTGTCAGTTGAAACTCCAGGCCATATGATTTTAGACTGTCATACGTATGACAATGTAAGGGAGACCTTACATTGCTCCCTTTCTTGGCAACATACCCGGGGAGATCTGAGGAAGCATCGTTGACTTTGTTATTAAATAATCTCGATATTTGGATCATTAAGATCATGACACGTTTTTTGTCTCAACTGGTTCATTGTAGACAAAATTTCATGAAGTATAGGGCCATTGTGAACACTTCTATTGGCGCAGGGGACTCTTGCTGAATCACGCAATAGTGCTTTTGAAGCTTATATCATACCTTAAGAATAAACTGCTTGTCCACAAGATGTCTAATCGAGGCGGATTCAGGGTCCCGGATAGTACTGTGCTAACCTTGTTTAAATTAGATATGTCCATGGGCTGCTTCTCCCTGTGTCAACAACCATTGGGAGTCATTTTGACCTATTGACCCCGGTAGGCTCTGTTTAGACTTTGAATAGTCTAAGTCCCTGGTTTTTTTTTTTGGGGGGGAGGCCTTTTTCCTCCTTTTGAAACCCCTTTGTTAAGTTTCCACTTTGGTATAAGGGCTGGGGGGCTCCTTCGGGCTGGATGCCCTTTGCAGTGTGCTGCTTTTTGTTTGAACGGGCTGTGTCCCTTAGGAAGCTGTCCCCATCTTTCCATATGTTTTAAGGCCACAATTGTATTCCTATGGGGCCTCATATTGGTGGAAGCTGTTCTTTTTAGTTTCCTTAATTTTAATTTTATGTATGCATCTGGATGCATTTTTTGTCTTGTATGGATTTGCTTGCAATGGCTTATGGCCACGTTTTAATAAACGAACTAGTGGAATTAGCAAGTTGTCTGATGGTGAACTTCCCTGTGCTCTAAACGTTCTCAAATCTTTTAAATGTTTCTGTACATTTCAATATTGCTATGTGATAGCAATCTGGTGGGTTTTTT
>QEPC01005976.1:849166-862302 GCA_003113815.1 Sphenodon punctatus
CCCCCCCCCCCCCAAACCCTTGATATTCCACTGCTACCACCCGCGTGTTTCCCCACGGACATTCACACCACTTAGGAAATGTGAACCCCCATTTGGTATAAGCCTTACAGCTTTCCAAAAACACTCCCCTTTCCTGGCACTCTGTTCCTGGAATTTCCTCCTCTGTGTTGGAGGCAGATCCCCAGAGCTACCCACAGGAGGCTTCCCTTGGTGCCAAAGCTGTTGGCTTCTTGCCAAATAGGTAGATTTTCCCCTCTTAGTGGCTTGGCCTAATGAAATGTTTGATGGTCAGCCAATCACACACGCACACACTCAGTAAGGTAAAAAGAAAATTTAGACTTTACTGATACATATAAAAAGGAATAAAAGCATAGAACTAGGGGGTGATAACCCTTTGAACAATCAGAGTCAGTCCTGTGGACATAGTAGCCTGTTTGGAAAGCTTCTTCCTATAACTGTAGCTGAGGTAGCTAGCAAGGTACTCCACACTGGTTCTAATCAGGTCTCCACAGGGGATGGTTTTCCTATGGGATCCAAGTTCTTCTTCTGGCAAGGCCAGAGTTACTGTTAAGCCATATAGTCCATGAGTGCCTCCAGGCAGGGAGGTCACCAGCTTAGCAGCGTCTGCTAGAGATTTCAGTCAGTGAGTCCAGAGAGAGAGTCAAAATGCCTGTGCTGGTCCTTTTAAAGCATCCTTGACCTTCTTTCTGATTTGTCCAGGAGGGTCAACTGGCTGCAGTTCAGCAGCCCCTCTCCTCCTATGATTCAATCATCCCACGTCACCTGTCTTAGGTGTAGAGTCGTTCCCGTTCTCCCCTTCCCCCCATTTAGGAATTTCAGGAATGAGGAAGTTCTGAACATGTGCTTGTTGAGGCCTGGGCTTTGGCTGAGCTAGGTTCGGCAGTTTCAGTGAAGGGTGGTCAGAGGGGGTCTTTGTCAGGGCAAGGGCATTTTGCCACCCCCCCATCTCTCAAATTGTAAGCCCTAGGGCAGGGACTGTGTCTACTCAATTACTTTGTAAAGCGCCAGGTACATTACTGGTGCTATATAAATGTTTGCTAATAATAATAACAGGTACATAAATGAATTGGGGAAAAAAACACTTTGTGTTGGAAGTATTCACAAGCTTTCTTCAAATACCAGTCATAAATTAAAGAATTTTAGTTTGTCATAATTTTGACAAATATGGTGATATTTCAGTGGTTGGATGATGATAGTTGCAAAATTTCATTGTCAATATTCAGCCAGCCATAGAAATGACCACTAAACTTGTTAGCCAGTCACACATGCACCAGTGCTCTTTCCTATTAATATAGAATTCCATTCTGCATATAGAAATTACTTCCCAGCAGCACTACCAGCAACTGTTAAACTGGAGAAACAGTGGTAAGAAGAGTACAGAGTTATTAGGCTGGGCTTTGCTTGTGTGTACTGTTAAGAAACCTGTATGTTACAGAAAGCAGCATAGGCTTAGTTTCAATTTCTAACTGTGAAGGTGAAGTGAGATTATCCCAGGGGACTGCGGTTTGCACGTGAACATGTGCCAGCTAGTAGGGTGTACTGGCACCAGAACTACTAAAGCGGAGCTGCTCTGTCTTGCACTTCAAGTATTGGATGCGTAAGCAGATTTGAAAAGGCAAAGTGTTGTACAATTTCTCCTTGATAGCAAAATAGTCATTTCCTTTAATTTTGGCATATTTAATGGTAGAGAGTCTGAATACTTTCAAACTTGTTAAATATAGTTTCCTAATTACCATGTCCACCTATTGTATACATTTCAAACCTTCATATAGCAGTCTTTTGAAATACGGTACTGGCAGCCCAAAACTGGCTATAGAGATTGCATGCTAAAACGAATAACTTTTAAAATGTTTTTTCTATAGCCTTCAGTCCGTTTATTCGGACTCAGGGAGCGATCTCCCTCGCATCCACTAGGAGGCAGCACAGACTTTCCACTGGGCATGCGTAGGGAGCGCTCCCTCGCTTCCCCAGTCGAAAGTCTGCCTCCGTTCGACTAAGTTGTGCAGCAGGGGTGCTCCGCACCCCCACCGGACTTTCTTCGACCCTGCGGGGTTTTTTCTTGATAAAAGCAGCCTAGCCCATAGGGCATTAAAAGCCTCTGCCTCGGTGCCGGCCCCCGGGTACGGCCCGGGTTTTGTTCAGGCTCCTCAATTCACTCCGGTGCCGGCTCCTGAGTACGGCCCGGGTGCCCACAGCGCAGGATCCGACCCCAGGGTACGGACCTTCTTACAGCGCGTGGGATGGCGGAAACAGCTAAGACCCGCCGAGCCGCTGCCATTAAGGCCGCAAAGCGGCAAAAAGAAGCCTCAGCCCCGGAGCGCGAAAGTGAAACCGCGCGGGGCAGCTCCATACAGGCCGCGGTCCCCGCAGATCGCGTAGAGGACACGCTGGCTGACTCCAGGGAGGAGCGGCAGGTCTCTGAGGCTGAGGAGCTGGAAGCACAGGAGGAGGCAGAATCTTCTGTCTCCTCGCAAGTAAGGGGGCATGGGGAGGTGGATCCCTTTCAATCCCTCCAGATGGACGCACTAAAGGCCATGATGGGGGTCCTCGTGCGTATTGAAAAGAACCAGAAGCGGGCTCGCTCTGGTTCCCCTCCCCCTTCTCACTTTAAGGGCTCCTCAAAAAAGGCGGGAAAAGGCAAACAGGCATGCAAGCCTGCCCATAAAACTCCCCCCAAGCTCTCTCTCAGGGATCTTTTAGGATCATCCTCAGAGGATGAAGGGCCCCTCTCGGAGGAGGGGGAAATTCTGGACTCTTCTTCAGACCAAGAGCCCCCACCTCAACCCCCACGCAAGAAGCGCAGGGGAGAAAGACAGACCAGATCCCCTTCCCCCTCACAATCTTCGGGGGGATCAGGGGAGGAATTGGCCATTTCTGCCAGTACAGGGGAACAGGACGCCCCCGGGTGGGAAGATGTCCTTTCCAAGGGGCACAAGGAGGCTGGCAGAGAGCTCCCATCTGAACAAGGCCCCAAGCTCCTCCGGAGGGCGCAAAGGGTACTTAGTGTAACCCCTAGCGCGCAAAAGAAAAAGGATTCAGACTCCTCCTCTGAGGAGGAGGACTCAGATAGGGAATATATCCCTAAGCTGCATGGCAGCGGGAAGGGAGTGATTTTGGACAGAGCATTTGAAAAAATAATTAGAGCTCAGTGGAAGCAGCCCACCAAGCCCTCTAAGCTCTCTAAGGTCCAACAGGCTCTGTATTCGTTCACTAAACAGAACGATCCCATTTTCAAACCGCCTAGAGTGGATGCCGCCGCAGCTTCACTGGCCCGCCAATCTGTATTCCCCTCATCAGAGGATCTGTTACCTAAAGACCCGACAGACAAGGGTATCGAAGTTGGGCTTCGAAAGAACTACGAAGCCTTAGCATACAATCTACAAATAGCTACCACCGCTTCATATGCTTCCAGAGCCATTATGAAGTGGTTTAAGTTAGCCAAGGACCCCAACATCTCAGTGGCATTGTCACGCAAGATGGCAGCCAACGTTACAATGGCCCATGCCTTTCTTATGGATGCCTCCATGGACATGGTCACATGGTCGGCTCGAGCCATGGCAGCTAATGTAGCTGCGCGCAGGCGTCTCTGGCTACGATCGTGGCGAGCAGACTCCCACGCAAAGAATCTGCTGGTTAACAGTAAATTTAAAGGAGGAAAGCTATTCGGCCAGGCCTTAGATAAGGCTCTCACTGAGGCCTCTAATAAGGACAAAAAGCATTCGCTTAACCAGGTGCAGGCCTTTAAAACCTTTTTTAGGCCGTTCCAACGTTTTAATCAGCCCCACAGGCGACAGTACTACTCACACAATTCATGGTCTCAACCACAGAGAGGCAGAGGCCAAAGAGGACGAGGATCCAGACCTCAAAGATCTAACTTTCAATCCTCATATTCCAGACGACCAGGATCTCCGTCTCGTAAACAGGAATCCTGACTCCTTGGACACTTCCTCCCCAGACTCAGTTCCTCTGGGGGGAAGACTCCACCTGTTCACCGAGCAATGGCAACAATCGATTTCCGACGCCTGGGCCATCCAAACAGTATCGCAAGGATACTCAATCGAACTCAGAACCAAACCAAGGGACTTCTTCCGAATATCCCCCATGTCGGTAGCACCGGACAAAAGAAAAGCTATGGAATCCGAGATCGACAGATTACTCAAACTGGATGCCATAGAACGAGTCCCCTGGTACGAAAAGGGAAAAGGCCTGTACTCGCTTCTCTTCTTGGTACAGAAGAAGTCAGGAGAATGGAGACCGGTACTAGACCTAAAAAGACTGAACAAAATTTATCAAGATCCAAAAGTTCAAAATGGAGACCTTGGCCTCAATCTCACTAGCAATCTCAAAGAACGATTGGCTAGCTTCTCTGGATTTAAAGGACGCCTACTTACACGTCCCCATTCTGCCTGCTCATCGTCGATGGCTACGTTTCGCCTACAACGGTCAGCACTGGCAATACAGAGCTCTCCCCTTCGGCCTGGCCACAGCACCACGTACATTTACAAAAATTCTAATACCAATCATAGCCAACCTACGCCTACAGGGAGTGGCTATCTTCCCTTATCTGGACGACATCTTAATCCGTGCAACATCTCGCGAAATGACCCAAGAGCATGTGCACCTCACCGTCAATTACCTGGAACTTCATGGGTTTCAAATCAATTTCAAAAAGAGCCACTTAACCCCTTCTCAGTGCCTCGAACACCTGGGGGTCATCTTCAATACCCAATTAGACAGGGTTTTCATCCCCACCCCCCGTCAAGAGAAAATCAGGACGCTCATAGCGACCGTCCAGGCTCGTCACAAAACCTCTCTGAAAACCTTGGCATCCCTACTCGGTTGCATGATCTCATGCATACGACACCTACAGTGGGCTCGCTGTCACGCCCGCAAACTTCAACAACTGCTCCGACCCTGGCAGAAGCACATAATAGACAACTGCTCGATTTCCATTCCTACACCTCTACAGACCGTCCAGTCCCTCTCCTGGTGGACAGACCCAGAAAGATTCAGCCAGGGAGTTCCCCTTTCGGAACCACACAGAGTGATCTTGACCACAGACGCGAGTCTGCTGGGATGGGGTGCACACATCAACACCGCATTCACACAGGGAATATGGTCTCCAACAGACACCAGCCACAGCATCAATTGGCTGGAACTCAAGGCCATACGACTGGCCCTGTTACACTTCTGCCCCCTGGTAAACGGGCAACACGTGATAGTATTCACGGACAACACCACAGCCATGGCGTATGTCAATCACCAGGGGGGCTCCCGATCCAGACCATTACACAAAGAGGCGATGCTACTGATGAGATGGGCGGAGACCCACCTACTCTCTCTATCTGCCCTGCACATCAAAGGGACAGACAACATCGAGGCGGATTGGCTGAGTCGCCAAATAGTAGATTCGGGGGAATGGTCCCTCAGCCCGTCGGCATTCCGGCAGATAACTCGGAAGTTCGGCAAACCGGAAGTGGACCTATTTGCCTCCCCGACCAACTACAAACTGCCTCGATTCTTCACCAGACATGCTCACCCAAAGGCCGAAGGTATGGATGCTCTCACTCATCCATGGCCGATGGGACTCCTCTATGCCTTCCCTCCCTTTCCTCTGCTCAGTCGGGCTCTTCGACATTGCAAGACACAACTTTCCACGGTGATATTTGTAGCCCCATTTTGGCCTCGCCGCCCTTGGTTCCCGGACCTACTCGCAATGTCACAGGGGACGCGGCTGACACTGGATCTCACACCCGATCTCCTGACACAGGGACCTGTTCTCTACCAAAAGCCGGAGTTCCTCAAACTAACGGCGTGGCTGTTGAAACCTTAGCCCTTCAATCATTGGGGTATTCAGACCCGGTCATCCGGACATTGTTAGCCTCCAGACGTAAATCAACCCATCGCATTTACCAATGTACCTGGAAGGTGTTCGCAACATGGTGTACTGAGCACCGAATAAATCCCCTTAAGCCTTCAGTAGGACAGATCCTTCAGTTCCTACAAGAGGGGCTCGACAAGGGCCTACGTCCCAACACAATTTCAAGACAATTAGCCACAATTGACAGTACTTTGGGTGCGGTGGGTGGGCCTCGATTCTCAACCCACACACATATTAGACAATTCCTAAGGGCCGCTCGTAAAATTTCCCCCCCGGTGGTGCATAGATTCCCTAATTGGAACCTTAATTTGGTACTCAAAGCTCTAACAGCTCCTCCTTTTGAGCCCTTGGATTTGGTATCTTTGTTTTTCTTATCAATCAAAGTTACTTTTTTGTTAGCCATCACATCCGCACGGCGGGTGTCAGAGATTGGGGCCCTGTCCGCAGACCCGGCCTTCTGTGTGTTCAGGAAGGACTCTGTTCGTCTCCGTCCAGACCCCTCCTTTGTCCCTAAGGTCTCATCCGCCTTCCATATAGCTCAGGATGTCATTCTGCCATCCTTTTGTCCACGGCCTAGCCACCCTCTGGAAAGAACTTGGCACACATTAGATGTGCGCAGGGCCTTAAAGATTTATTTGCATCGTACGGCCCCTTTCAGGCGTTCCCCCAGTTTGCTGGTTAAATATCACCCTCGCCATAAGGGGGAAAAGGCCTCTAAGCCTGTCATCTCAGGGTGGATCGCCACTTGTGTGGCAGAAGCCTACAAGGCTTCGGGCCTTCAGCCTCCCAATCCTATCCTAGCCCATTCTACCAGGGGAGCAGCCGCCAACGCGGCCTTCTATTCCCGGGCCCCAGTGGAAGAGATTTGTAGGGCGGCCACCTGGAGGTCTCTCCATACCTTCACCAAACATTACAAGGTGGATCTGCACCAATCCGCCGAAGCCGCCTTTGGCAGGCGGGTTCTGCAGACGGTGCTGGGATCTAACTGACTTGTTTCCCCGCCCGTGCCGAATAAACTAACTGCTCTGTTATCTCCCTGAGTCCGAATAAACGGACTGAAGGCTATAGAAAGGGCAATTGGGATTCTTACCTGTGAATTGCCCTTCTGTAGCCTTGCAGGGAGTTTATTCGGCCCACCCGTCTGTTTCTAATTTGCTTCTCTTAAGATAGTTTGATTGTTTTACATGTTACCCCGTTTCGGGGAAGGTTGTATTTGTTGTTATATTTTCCAGTTCTCATCTTCGGCTGTGTTACTCCTGGGGAAGCGAGGGAGCGCTCCCTACGCATGCCCAGTGGAAAGTCTGTGCTGCCTCCTAGTGGATGCGAGGGAGATCGCTCCCTGAGTCCGAATAAACTCCCTGCAAGGCTACAGAAGGGCAATTCACAGGTAAGAATCCCAATTGCCCTTTCTCCCAAACAAAGCAACTCTTTAAAATTTTCAGCAGTGTAGCTCTTCAATGTACGTAGGCAATTCAGTGTCCCTGAAATATTGCTTGGGGCACTTGTTGACTTTGGTCCTTTTTACACAAGATGGGCCCACGCATGCGCATGCAGATCTGTTGCTTGTGGGTATATGGGTGCCACCCATGTAAACACCGTAGTGGGTGGGTGGGCGGGCATGTGTGCGCACTCCCGTAACCCACCCATCGCTCACGCACGGAGCAACTGGGAAAAAGGCAGGTTGCTCAGTGCGGGAAGATGGGTGTGGGTCTGTCTGCACCCTCCCCCTGCAGTGGCGCTCCACCTGCCACACAGGGCCTCTGTCACTAAACTCTATTTTAAAAGAGTTCCAGTCTGATATTTCAGAATTAAATTTAAAGCAAGCATAAAGATGCATTTTGGCTGAGGTTATAAAGAAAATTCAACTTTAGACTCAAGGATAAAAATAATGTCCTATTTCTCATTACTGTGTGTGGTTCAAGTTCAAAAGTTATTGAGCATTGCTCCCCACTTCTTATTTGGCAAATGACATGAAACTTTAATTACTATCTCAGAATCATGAAAGTAAATGTGTAGTTTTTGTTTTCTTAAGATATAGTCATCTGTGCATTGGTATTTATGTGCTGCTTTGAATTTTATATCAAAAATTGCTAGATAATGTTAAAAATTGCTAGATTATAGAAAGCCCCACTTCCACTTCAAAAGTAGTGGAAGGCACTTCTGTTTGTTAAGAAAAATGAGCTTTGCAGTTAGTAGATAACATTTTTTTTGCAGGCATGGTTAACCGAAAGAAAAAGTCAAGCAGACCTTGAATAAAGTTACCTCCCGCTCGACCTTCAGATTTCTCCTAAAAACATACCTCTTCCATCAATCTTTTCCTAGCTCATTACCTCATACTGATACTTCCCTTTATATGGTCTTAAGACCCTCCCCATGTAACTAAACTAAGCATGTGCACCTGCCCTAAAGCTTCTCAGCTTCATGAATGTATATCTGTTTCTTGTCCATCCCAACCCCACCCTGCTTGTTTTTCTGCAAGGCCCTGGGCCTAATTACAAGTATTCAGTGCCAGGCACGTTGCTAGTACTAATATAAACAATATTTTTAAATGCTTGTGTAATTTGTTTAAAGTTTTCTAAAAAAAATTCATCTGCTGCTGAAATGACACACTGAATTGGACTGGCTTGAAAAGCTCAAGGTGGTAGGAGGGAGGGAAAGGCTTAAACAGGGCTTCTGAATGCTTGCTTCAAGCTACTGTGTGAAGATACAGTCTAGGCTCTCTTCTAAGTACAAAAATATTTGAGCATACGTGCAGCTCCTTTCTGTCCTTTTTGTCTTAGATAGTATTAGTACCTCTGTATAATCCAGGAGGATGCTAACTAGGTGAAGTGCTTTCTGTTGCCTCTTGTTTGTCGATTCCTCCCAGAATGAGACAAGGACACAGTGGAATGGGTTTTAACGGCCGCAATCTTTAATCCAAATTCCAATAAGCTAGGTGGGGTAAATTGCCCCAGCAGTTTGAGTCCAGTACAACAGTCATCACTTCGTAAACCATAACTGTCAAGGGAACTGACCTTGACACACCCTTAAGTACCAGCCCACATTTATTGTTATCGAAGCCTACCCCCTAGCACATGGCGGGAGGGAGGGCAGTGTTGCCCCTTACAGACCAGAGTAAGGAGTCAGGTGCCTTGAAGGCAGGGGGCCACATTTGGCCCTTGCTGCCCTCCATGATCACTCCTCCCAGGGACACAACCCCAACACTTGCCACACCCTGCTTCTGCACCAGCTGACACTTCCCTATCTCTTAAGGAGATGACTCAGCATTTCTATTTAACTCTGCAACTACTAACTACATGACCGTACTGGACTTCTTCAGAAGTGTGACAATTCTTATAATACAGACAAAATGATAGAAAGCACCCTG
Organism: Sphenodon punctatus; assembly: GCA_003113815.1. Lineage (NCBI taxonomy): Eukaryota > Metazoa > Chordata > Lepidosauria > Sphenodontia > Sphenodontidae > Sphenodon > Sphenodon punctatus. The sequence continues at coordinate 858,436 of QEPC01005976.1, forward strand.
GCCGGACGGGCCATAATGAAGACCAGTTCAAGTAGCACTGTGAGGAAGGCGAAAACCGGGAATCTCTTGGCCAATCTGGGGCTCCTGTTAAAAAGAAAAAAATCCTTCCTGGCCCCAAACAGTGACTGGCTTATGCCCGCAGTGCAATAAGTGTTAGGTGCTGCTTATTCATCTTCTTACCACGACTGTGGGGAGCTTGCAGGCTGACATTAAAAGCCAGCCCCCAAGAGTCTCACCTTGTGAGAAATCTTTGCGCCCTTGGCTTGGTTAGCCTGGCAACCCAGGGCAGGCGTGTGATCAATTTCCCGCCAGAGCAGATTGTTGCAGTGCGGGACTGGGACCCTTCCTTCTAAAGGAGCGTGACAAAGAAGCCCTTCGCTGCTAGTGGTGGCGGGCAAGGGGGCTATAGATTATGGGAGGCACCATATTCTAAGGTACATAATTTCTGTTTAGCGTGGAAAACCAGAGAAAAACACAAAATCCCCTTTATCGGAGAAAAACGTGGCATTCCTGTTTTATTAGAGAAAAACATGAAATTCCTGTTTCTAGTAATGGAATAGCAGTTAAACTATGCTTAGGTTTTAGACATTACCAGTTTCTGTTGTTCTGGTAGGACATATGGGGGTGACGGAAATGTTAATATGGTCTTTTAAAATTCCCTGATCATTTTGCCTATCTTTTCCTGTCAAAAAGCTGTTACCCAACACTACAGAGGAAATCATTTTAGTAGGAACTGGCCCTTTCCTTTGTTGTACATGTAATCTGGAGATGTTGTATTGTGGTTCATGCTCAAAGCAGGAATGAAGTCCATTCTTTTCACGCTTCAGTGAGTTTCTACAACCTTGACTTGCTCTTCCTTTTCCCCCTGGGCTGCTTTGGTTTTTTGCTCTGAGATGTGATGTATTATTCACAGGGTGGGTAATTCCCCTTCCCACCCCCCAATAGCTGTTAATGTCATCTTCTGTTTAAATCCCATAAACATTTCCTTCCATGAGGGCACAAACTCAAAAATAGCTAAGACTACATCTAAGAAGACACTTGCTGTTTTTTCCAAGACAGGTCAGCGTGTTACAACTTTGCTAGATGCAACAAGTGACGGAACAAGCGAAAATTGAAAGTGTATTGGCTTTAGCATAGCGAGTCCTACAGAATTCTCTAGGAATAGGCTGCTTAGTCTCTTCTGGTTTGTACATGAATGATTTTAAACTGAAAAAAATAAAACAGGGTCTGGTGGTTCAGAAATTGGTCAGAGACACCCTATGCTTTGGCAAATTGATTTCTTGTTGCTCCTCTTGTGATTAAATTCATATTATGGCAAACTTCTAGGAATCTGTCAGGGGCACTACTACCTATAACAGTGTTGCAAGATAAGTGTCTGCATCTTTTTTTCCTTTGGGGGGGAAACCCACCCTCCCACCCCCATGCCATTAGGCAGCCTTTCAGGATGTGGAGCTTTGCAGGTCTAATTTGTTTCACACAGAGAATATCAAGTGAAAGATTGATCTGGTAACTGCTAAAACACTTGAGTGCTGCTTTGTTCCTCTTTCCTACAGTGAGTTGATGTATTGCTTTGGAATATTTGTTCACACACTAACTAAGAGGACACAACTTTGGCAGATGATAGTAGAAAGTGCATGCTGAGCAGTTCTGCAGCAAGGACATGTTGTTTATGGAGTAATGAAGAGGCAAGGAGAGCAGAAGGGAGAGGAGAAACTGCAGTTATCCATACGGAGAGTAGGGAACAATGTCTGTACAGAGCATTGAAATGTTACAAAGGAGCATGTGAAGTGTAGAGATGTAAAATTTCCAGAAACTTTGAAGCCATGGAAAAAATGTTTTTTTTCCCTGGGTTTTTTGGGGGGAAAAAATGAAAATTTTGGGGGAAATTGAAATATATGCAAAACTTATTTTCTTAGCACCCTTTACAGATCTAAATTCACTTTGCTACTTTAAGAACATAAAATGTATTGTGTATAACTTTGTTTGCTCATGAAATTATCAAGTTTGGTATATTTATTAAATTTAAAGGTATAGTTTAGTCAGACAATAATGACAAATTTACTAATTTTTACTTTAAAATGTTTCTAATTTTTGTTGCAAATGTAGCTACAAGCGACTGAACTCTAGCATCTCTTAGGTTTTACCAGTATATGAGAAGTAGGCAAAAATTAAAGTTGAAAATAGAAGGAACCATCAACATTATAGGAAAACAAATTTATTATGGCATCTGGACTTAGTCTCCTTCACGGTGTCAAGCAGATACAGAAAGCATTCATTTTTAGAAAAAAAGCTGAGGGAAAAAAAGGAGATGGGGGCCAAGACCCATTGAATACAAATTTTGCCACATGAAACTGTCTAATCAGTCTCATTTTCTGAGCTTTCACTATCGGCAGTTGTTGATTCTTCTGATCCTTCATTTTTATCATCTTCATGGTGGAATTCTGAAAACTGAAGGTTTGTCTTTTTTGAGACAAGCTTCTCTACTCTTTCACATGTTAGTTTATTTCTTGATTTGGTGTGAGTATTTCCAAGTTTCTTTCACATGCTGCAGAAGATGGAGGAATCTGAAGCAGGCGAGAAGCAAGAGGAGTCAGAGGCTGACTTGTGCAAAGGCCTTGCCACCATGTAGCAGGAGGGATATGCTTGGCAGAGTCCCAGACTGCATTTGTGAACCAAATACCTGAAGATGTTCTGTATTCTGCAACATTTGAAAGTACCTTTCCAACATCAAGTCCCAAGTGTGTTGCTTGTTTTGTAATCCAGGCAAAGGCAGTAGCAGTGCTATCATAACTAACATTTCTGCCTTTGAATCTTGGATCCAAGAGATTTGCAGCGGCATGAATTGATTGACAACAAAATTCTTCTCGTCTATTAATAAAGTCTTTCACTTTCCTTTCTTCTGTACTTGTAAGTGGAGATGCACTTAGATTCTCAAAAACAGTTGATTTTATCTGGGCCATTTGGTAAGGAATGTCTGACAAAAGTGCGCTGTCTGATTCAGATGCAGTGATTGCTGAAGAAATTGGCTTTAGAATCTTCAGTTCTGCAGCTGAACCCAGAAAACATCCTCATCAAGTACTGTGTTCCTTACACTTCTGGGTACTTTAAGATCCTCAATTATTACGGTTTCTTGAAGAGCTTCTTTCCTTTTTAATAAATTTTCAAATGAGATCACCACTCCACTCCATCTAGTTTTACTACAGAGTTTGAGTGTCACTATTTTATTCTTTGCATTCTTTTATTCCTGCTTCTTCTTAAAGACGGCAGCTACAATATGGTTGCTTTTACATGTTTTATAACTTCTTTTGCTCTTCTGTAGATCTTTTGCAGTGTGTCCAACTTCATGATGTCATTAAGAAGCAAGTTTAGCCCATGGGATGCACATCCTATTGCAGTAATTAGATAAGCAAAAAAATCTACCGTTTTACAAGGTTAGTTAAGGCAGATTCATACCAAGCAAACTTTAACAAACCTAGAAATTGTGTGTTAAGGCTCCCACTTTAACTTCCACACCATGTAAGCAGTAAACATGTTGTATGGCTTCGCATACTGTGCTCGCTTACAACCTAGGCTCCATGCACCTACACTTTGCCTTGGTCTTTCAGCTCCAATCCTCTTCCTTTGCAGGTTGGGGGCAACACTAAAGCTAGCACGGTACGCTCCTCCCTGTCTAGTATTACATTGGTACTCTACTTCCAACATGGCAAGAATTTCTCTTTCATTTATATTTCAGATCTCCATTCTGTGGCACTAGATCAAATACATCTCCCCAGTACACAGGTGACTACCAGCATGTAAATATGCCACCATCAAACAACTACATGGACCAGTTATGTCCTTACATTTAAATTCCTTTTATTTCAGATC
>QEPC01005976.1:876886-887516 GCA_003113815.1 Sphenodon punctatus
CCCCCCCCCCCCCCATTCCATTTAACATCATTACATTTTATCATCTATACATAATCAGTATCCCAATACTCTCTCTACTGGTACTGTCTCATGCCGCTCCCTGCTCTCACCAGCGAGTCGGCTCCAACATTACTTCATTCCCTCCCCTGCTGCCACCAGGGGATATCCTCCTCCTCTGCCCCTCTCTCACCAGGGAGAGAACTCCTCACCACCTTCACCAGTAGAAAGCTCACATTATTTAAACCAACCAACCAACAGCCCCTCTGCCCCAACCTCCTGGCCCAGCTGAAGGGCCCAGCCAAAGGGGCACGACCAAAGACCCCTTTGACTGTGCCCCTTCGACCCGTGCCCCTGGCACGTGCCTCCCACTGCCCCCGGTGACATGAGGAGTGGCCCGGAAGTTGCCCACCCCGCCCCCACAAGGGGCAGGGGGAAGGGAGAAATGTCCCACAGCCCACAGCTGGCCGAAATAGAGCACGCACACCCTGGTACCAGTCACTGTCCATGTCTATGGCGGGGAGAGGAGATGATGTCTGCTCCACCAGCTCCGGAACCACCACTGCAACCCCCCGGCTCGCCTGTGCCGCTGCCTCCCAGGTGCAGTATGGTCACTGTAGCTGCCTTGCTTGCTTGAGTTGCTTTTCACCACATCATCTACTCTGGCACCAGCAGCCCCCTCTCTCCTCCTGACTCCAGCCTGCCTCGTGCTGCTGCTGCCGCCACCGTGACTCCCGCACTGCTTAGCAGTATTGGCTCAGGAGTCCTGTCCCATGTGAACAGCTTCTCAGGCTGACCTGGGGCGTGAAGGGACCTGCCACATCAGCTCTCGTGTGCTGGTTACGAGGGAATGGCTGCATGTGTGAACAGCTCTCCCTACCAACCCGAGGAGTGGTGGCTGAAGTGGTTCGTCCTCGGGCAACTGGGGAGCCCCCTCACCACCGTCACATGTGTTGTCCTCTTGACTGTTCAAGAATATGGGAATTATATCATAAGCTTAATTGCATCAGTGGACTTGGCAATGAGTCAAAAGAAAAGCAATGGAGAGACTGTTTTAGTATGCGAAAGTTTAACAGTCCATTGAAACTTAACTGCAGCTTGGCAATTTAGTCTGTATTAATAGAGAAGTTAATATGTAAATGATGGCTATGGAAATGTGAGGATTGCAGTTTGAATGTAATCTGGAAAGCACTTCCCACTAACTAGTAAGAGAATACCCGTGCATTTTAATTTATACACTGTATAGCAAAACAGCCAAAAGTGAGATTCCATGTTAACTTTGTACACAACTGATGCAAGAACTAAAGCAGTAGCGTGAATGCACTTTTCTGCTTTTCAGTTGTTAGTGGTGCCTTCAGCTTTTCTTAAGAAAACTAGAATTAATTTTAGTGCTTGGCAGGTGTGAAGCTTTGCTGTAAATCTTAGAATGCTGGCTTACCCTGAAGCATTTTACACATGGCCAGTATCTGAATAGTTGTGGAAAGGCTGTTGAGAGAGTTGCTATGCATCAGAAATAAACAGTTGTGGCCACAGTAGGTTTCTTGTTGGGTTTCTGTTTGGCTCTGCTTAAACCCACCCATTCCTCCTTCTGCCGGAGACTTATTGCCTATCAGTTAACTCCCTGTCTGCTGATTAATAGTCACGCATTTGCACTAAAAATGAAGAGGAGAAAGGTGAAACTCAAACTGGGGACACAGAAATAGCTATGGGGAGATTTTCCAGACATTGGCGGGACCTGGGATCACAAGCTCTATGGGAATGCAATCTCCTAACCACTTTTAGTCCCTTTTAGAAAATGACTGTTCTCAGTGAACTTGCAGGAAGGAAAAAGACCTAGTAGGTGGGAGAAGCAGGTGAACAGTGTGAGGCTACCAATCTGAGGGGGCAGTCCTCGAGTGCAGAGCCCTGCTTTGGCTGAAAATTTTGGCCTTAGTGAGCCCAGCTGAGTTAGGCCCGGTCTGGTCCCAATGTGTCTGCAGATGGCCCCACTCCCACAGAGCACCATGATGTCATGGTGTTCTGTGAGGTGGGGCCTCCTGTCAGTGGGAATCCTTTGCCTGAGGGGCTTGGGCAGAGTGGGTGCCCCGCCCAAGTCTGATTGGGGACTAGTCTGATCTCATCAGACTCAGGTCATGGTACAGACCCCTATCCTGGTGTTCGTTTGGGTTAGAGAGGACTCGAGCTCTAGGTTGTGGGAAAGGAGGAAGTAGAAGTAGGGAAGGAAGTACAGTTTGCTCTGTGGGTGGAAGGGAGAGAGTGGCTGTTCCATTCATCTCCAGTCCCTCAGTAATTGACCACATTAGGTGGTTGTGGGTTTTATATTATTTTGTGTTGTAGTAAAGGTCAAGCAAAAATGATCATGATGTTGTCAGTGGATTTCTTCCAAGCAAACTGTATGGCTTTATCTTCTTTTTTCTTCTCTCCCCCCCCCCCTCCTTTTTCCCTTCCAGGTGTTCCGGAAGGACCTCATTAGTGCAATGAAACTGCCAGATTCTCACCATGTTAACCCTGACGAATATTACCTCTTTGCGGACACATGGAAACAAGAGTGGGAAAAAGGTGTTCAAGTTCCAGCCAGTCCAGACACTATTCCACAGCCTTCTCTACGGTAATTGTTTTTAAACACTGACTGTGTGCTTGGTGTTGTAGTAGACATGAAATAAGTCTCAGTTTCAAATGGTAGAGTCAATATGGAAGTCGCACCCAGCTGAGTTTTTCCGGGTGGTGATAGGACTGGTCAGTCCCTCCTGTCTCCGCCTGGAATTAGAGTTTTCTGGTGCCCGCTGTGACATGTTCATTGACTATTTTGTGGATAAAATCACTCACATTCACCATGGCTTTGATGTTGCACTTAATATGGTAGGAGAACCAGAGGTTATGGATGCCCTGACTTGTCCAGTTTTGTGGGATCAGTTTCAGTAGGTGTCATCTGCTAATGCAGGGATGTGCTTGGGGCTGTTAGGGCCACATCTTGTGAACTGGACCCATGCCTGTCCTGGCTGGTTAAGACCTGCTGAGTGACATTGGGGCCATTGCTGGCGGGGGTGGTCAGTGCCTCCCTTTGGGAGGACAGAGTTCTGGAGTGCCTCAAGGAGGCTGTGGTGTGGCCTCTGCTCAAAAAGCCATCACTTGATGTTGACTCCCTTGCTAGCTATCGGCCGGTCTCTAACCTTCCAGGGAAGGTTTATTGAAGGAGTGGTGGCCCAGCAGCCTCCGGAACACTTGGACCGCATCAGTTTTCTGGATCCCTTGTAGTCTGGCTTTCGTCTGGGTTATGGCACTGAGACTGCGCTTGTTGCCATGGTCGATGACCTTTGCTGTGAGTTGGGCGAGGGTCGTTCGACTGTATTAATTTTGTTAGATCTGTCGGCTGCTTTTGACACTGTTGACCACGAGACGTTGGTGGCCTTGCGGGACTGTGCTGGGGTGGGTGGAACTGTTCTTGAGTGGTTCTGCTTTTTCCTGGCCAGAAGAACTCAATGAGTGGTGCTGGGGGACTGTTTTTCATCTCCCTTGAGGTCTCCTCTCCTGTTTAATGTGTACATGCAGCCATTGGGTGAGGTTGTGAGGGGATTCGGTGTTTGGGGTCATCAATATGCTGTGCCTCTTGTTTTTGGCCGATCCGGGCCCAGCAGTCTCGGTGTTTACTCAGTGTCTGGCAACTGTGGGGGATTGGATGAGGGTGAGGTGTCTGAAACTGAATCCTGACAAGATGGAGATGATGCTGGGGGTGGGGGGGTTGGGGAGACCTCCCATCTTTGATGGGGTTTGCCCCTCGGTCCCTCAGGTTTGTAGTCTGGGAGTGCTCCTCGATTTGCAGCTCTGCTTGGATGACCGGGTGGCGGCTGTGACGAGTATTGCATTTTGTTGGTTACATCTGGTGTGGTAGCTTTGGCCATATATCTCAGAATCCGACCTTGCCACTATCATCCATGCCTTCATCACCTCAAGACTGAACTAGTGTAACATGCTCTCCGTGGGGCTACCTTTGGTGATTTGTCTGGAGGCTTCAGCTTGTGCAGAATGTGGCAGCTCGTCTCCTTACAAGGGCAGACTGTCAGAGCCCATAGCACAAGTGCTTTGTTTGCTGTATTGGCTGCCTATAGTGTTCCCGGCCCAATTCAAGGTGTTGGTTCTTACCTATAAAGTCCTATATGGTCTGCACCCCACTTACCTGCGGGTCCGCCTCACCCCCCCAGGTGCTAGATCAGCCCCTGCGGTCGACTGGGAGTGCTTTCCTCAAGATCCCCTGAGTTTGTTGGGTGTCCATGATGGAAAGGGCGTTCTTGGTGACTGCTCTTAGATTGTGGAACTCTCTCCCGGCAGAGCTCCGCTTATCCCTGGACCTTCCGTCCTTCTGATGGAAATGTAAGACCTAGTTTTTTCGCCAGGCATTTGGTGAGAGAGAAGGGTGTTGGGAGGGGTGGAAGGGAGTGGGAGATTTTATCCTCAAGATTGTGATGCTTTATATGACAATTGATTTTACTGTATATTTTTATGGTTTTTAATTAGTTTTAATCTGTAAGCCGTCCCAAGCTGCCTATGGCAGGATGGGACAGGGTATTAAATAAATAAATAAATACATATACACATGTTATCCAGTGAGTCAGTTTCATGTTGAAACTTTTTCTCCCAAATCCAAAAATCATTTGTAGCTGAAAAAAGACAGTTTTAGAGATGACTTGCATGTAACTCAAGGGCTGCGTGGGAAGAGGCAGCTCTAGAACGGAGGCAGAATTGAAGTGACGTATACACTAACAAGCTGGGTTGATGCTAAATAAAATTCCAGAAAGGAAATCGTGTTCTGTAGTATGGATTAGGTCTGGGGTGGGGAACCTTTTCCCACTGGAGGCCACTTCAAAAATGAGTACATGCTCTGAGGGCCACATAGAAGTTGGAGGTGGGAGTTTGTAAGGGGTATATTCAAGTAAAGGAGGGTCCATCCAGTTCATGGATTTGTGCCATGGGTCTGTCCCCTATCCTTGTTCCCTTACCATGAGCTCATTTTGTCAGTGATGGGGGTAGCCATTGGATCCAAGGGCCAGATCCAGGAACTAGAAAGGGGCCACATAAAAACTTGCTGCAGGCGGCCCCTGGGCCTGAGGTTCCCCAACCCTGAATTAGGTCATACAGACTTATTAAAAAATGGGATATTGTCGTAGTGCAGCAAGCATTAAATCCATATTATCCAGAGTCTTGTATCTAGCAGTGATAAGGTAAGATGGTTCTGTATCCATCCAGTAGTGATAAGGTAGGAAGCTTACGGAATCATGGTTAGGTGCTGCATGTGGCAATAAGATAATCTTTCCTGGTCAGTCCCAGTAACACTTTTGCTCCACATGAAACTGAGAACATTTCTTTTTTATAATGAGTGAGTGGAAATAAGTTTTCATGCTTTTAAGATCTCTTGCTCCCTTTTTCTGTTTGTTTTCCAGTCTGAGGTGCTGATCCTGCAGTTTATTGCATATGAACATACTTCCTGCTCCCTCTTGAAGCCTCATCGACTTTGTGGCCTAAGTGGAATTATTTAATTCCATCAAAAGACTCTTGCCTGTCCTTCATTGTGATATTGGGTGACCCAAATAGAACACTAAATTCCAGATCTGGTTGAAAAATAAACTGAGATTGGAAACACATTTGTTTAAGTGTGGCCGAGTGTCCTAGTTTGACTTTTGTTTGTACTTGAGTTAAAGTTTCGTTTGCTCTCATACTACTCAGTTATTCGGGCTGATAGATTTCTCTTTACTTTTAGTTTCTCATTGCTACTCTCTAGCACTTACCAGGATTAACTGTAATTTGTAAAAGAGTGAAGTAGTCCCATTACTTAAAGCTCCAAGGGTAAGAAAGGGTAAACTTTTTGTTATTTCGTTTTTACTATCCATATCTTAAGAACTTATGATCAGCAGGATTAAAACACAGAGAGAGAGGTAAAAACAGACAAGGCAGGAAAAGGCATTTTACTGGATAATGTGGGTTACCAGTAAAAAGTATGTGATATACCAAAGTTCAGACAAATGACCAAAATGTGCATAGTGATGGTTTGCTGCACTGCCACATATTGACATTTGTTCTCCTCGTTTCACGCCATTTCTTCTTTTTTATGCTATACACACTTTTTTTAATACAGTAGAAGGTAATTGGTGCTCTTCACACAGTATCCCATTTAGTTTTCCTTTGTAGCCTTTTGGTGTGTGTCTTGCATGGGGTATTGAGAGAGCATGACTCAGTTTAATTATTTCCTTTGCATAAAATGCTTCATAGGCAGGGCATCGGGTTTCATTTCTGACATGCTTGATTTTAAAATGCCCATCACCAAATATTTTTTACTTATTGCTTTGAATTTGACCCCTTCTTTCATGTCCACACATCTCAGAATGCTCCTTACGTGTATGAAATAATTATAAACATTTTTAAGGTGTTACATGATTAACATAAATAGAGTATCTGAGGTGGGGCATCTTCATCTATTCTCCCCCCACCCCCTCTGTGCTTCCAACCAAATTCCATTGAAAAAACACATGAGAGATTACCAGCTGTTACAGAAATTATCCTACAGTTTAGGAAAAGATCTAAACAAAGATTCATGCATTTTGGTAGTGCTTTAAACAACTTCTGAACACTAAAATGAGCAAGCTGAAAGTGCAACCCAACTTGTCATGGGGGTTATCGTATTAAATAGGAAATTATTCTCTATGCACATTGAATGTTATCATCTTAGAATTTCCACTTATGGACAGTACGTTTGCACAATAGTTTTAAACATTAATTATCTGTTCTGTAGGGGCCGATTCATTATTATTGGTCAGCTGGTGATGGTCTTAAAGAAGTGATTTCGCATATATTAAAATCACCAGATTGATACTGTTGAAGTCAATGAAAACAGGCACTTGAATGAACTTTAATCAAAATGCTAAGCTAATTGCAATGCTATTTTCTTTAGAATTGTAGCAGAAAAGGTGAAGGAAGTACTATATACACGGCCTAGGAAGTACATCCATTGTTCCAGTCAAGAACCCACAGAACCTGGTTATATCAACATTCTAGAATTGGCAGAATCTGTGTGTCGCTATGATTTAGATGACATGGACATCTTCTGGCTTCAAGAAGTAAATGAAGAACTTTCAGAAATGGGTAATATTGACTATAACTGATTTGCAAACAAAAGTTGCTTTTATTGTGCTTCAGTTGAAAAATCTTTATTTTAGGCTTTGTGGAGTTGAAACATTAGAAGAAATTGTCAGTGTTCTAAGGAAGTCTTTACAGCATGATTTCCTAGCCATAGTGCATAGTCTGTAATTTGTCTTTTACTGTTGAGAGTATCTAAAATATTTGCAGATTGAGAAAACTAGTCAAGTGTCAGGAAGGTCCAAACCAGTTGTTGAAGGCCTGAAACTTTCTCTTTTGGTTATGTGGAAGCCACTGTGTATTTTAATTTTTTCCAAGTGTGCATGGCTTCACCGTAAGATATATATTTAGCTCTGGAAATAATTCTCAGCTCAGTTTCCCGCTGGCCAGTAAAATCAAACAGTAGTCAGCTAAGGGAGAAGGTGGGTTCATCCACTTGGTGTTAAATTACTTCATTAACAAAATTCAGTCTTGCCATCTTCTGACACAGTTTTGAGTAGGGGTGCTGCATCTCACTAGTGTGAAAGAAAGAAAGAAAGATGCAGATACAAAAAGAAATGCAGCTATAACCAACAATAAATAGCTGTGGGTCTTGTCAGTGTGCATAGCTGTGTACTAAACAGCAGAAGGCATGTGTTCACCTCGAGGAGCTTTATTCTCAATCTAGGCATGCAGCTGAGAGACCATACTCCCTCAGGGTGACAGATGATTGTCTGATCTCAGTGTAGCATATCCTTTTAAAACTTGTTTCTATTTATGGCAGACTTAGGTTGGTAATCTGAGCCCACAACGTGTGTATGTGGTGTTTAATGAGGGATTTGAATGAATAAGGGAGAAGTGGGTAGGTCATTTGTCACACAAAGAGGGAATGGCTTTGTCTTCATCTCAGTGGCATAGACAGAATTTGTGCAGTACTGTTATCGTTTATAATTTTTAAAAAATAAATCGTACAAACTAGGTTATTCTGACTTGAAATATTGTGTGGTGTATTTAAAACTAGATGTTTGAATTTTTTGATAGAAAGTTCTACTTGAAAGCAAAGAATCATCAGTCTATATTTCTTGTTTCTCTTCTGTATGTTTCTGTATCTCTTCCAAATTGTCTTCTAGATCAGCTACAAGAGCTTCTTTTTAAAGTTCTTGTAGCTCTTCTAAAGAATTGAAACAAAATTTAGTTTTTAATATTAGTAATTGTATTCTAGTTATAATCTTGAAGTTGGATAGTGAACTTTAGTAACTTCAATGCAAACAATGGAAAACACACAATTCTCCCTGGGGGTCCTCCTGGACGGCCGGCCTTAACAGTAGGGTAGATCCCGCCACTGTCCAGTAGGAGGCAGACATANTCCTGGACGGCCGGCCTTAACAGTAGGGTAGATCCCGCCACTGTCCAGTAGGAGGCAGACATAACGATTTTCACCTGGAGACTCAGAGATCTTCCTTGCTCCAGTTGTTTGTCTGCCTCAGAACCGGTAGGAAGCAGGCGAGCTGCCTCCTTCAGAATTGGCAGCTAGAAAAGGAAAAAGCAAAAAAAAGAAGATTAAAGGAGCTCTAGGTGCCAGGGATAGAGAAATTCCCCCCCTGTTCACCCTACCCCTTCCTCTGTGAGGAAGTGAGCCCACACCGGGACCCTTCCCTTTCCTTCGGGCAGGGGAGTCCCGAGGAGCGGAGGAGGGGCACATCCGACCTTGAGGGGGTGCAACCCAGATCGGGATCTCCCGACCCGCTAGCCCCCAGGAGCTGACAGCCCTCGCCGCGGCAGGCAGCCCGGCTAGGCTGAACCTGAATTGTGCAATCTCTCTCAGGTAGGGAATGAGCGCGCGGGGGAAAGGGCCGGCACCGGGGGCCTCAAGGGACGTTATCCCTTCTTCGCTTCTCCCCCCTTCCCCCCCCTCCCCCGGGGGGGGGCCGTCTGGTCGCTGGCTTTTAGAGGGTAAAGCTGGCAGAAGTTGCTGAGCGCCACCGCCGCCGAGCAGGGGGCCTTTTGGCGGCGCACGGCAGAGGGGATCAGCGCTGCTGCTGAAATCAGGGAGCGCCACTGCCGAAACGGAGCGCCGCCGGTAGGGAGCCCAGAGGTCTCCTCTCCCTCCCCTTTCCCCCCCCTCGTGGGCGGGAACGCTGAGAAGGGCACTGGCACGGCGGGGGTTAAACAGGAGCCAGAGCAGCGTTAGGAGTCGGCGCAGGCGCACAGGCAAGCGCGCCAAAAGTCCCCGCTCACTCCTTCCCCGCTGCGAGAGAGAGGCAGTCTCTTTGCTCGATCTCTCGGTGCGGCCCAGGCCCGGAGCAGAAAATGGCGGCCAGGAAAAGATCAGTGGCTACAGAAGTAGCAGCCTCAGAGGAGAGAGGGAGGTCTGTTAGCCCCACATGATGGTCCTGCAGCAGATCCTGGCAGAGCTCCAGCGATCTCGCTCCCCCGAAGGGAAAAAGGGATCAGCCTACAAGGGCAGTTCCAAGGGGGCAGGAAAGGGAAAGGCTCCCAGGCCCAAGTGCCCACACAGGGCGGCTCGGCCCCTGGACTCTCCATCCTCTGAAGAGGAAAACTCAGAGGAGGTCAGGTCTGCCTCCTTCTCAGACGAAGCGGGGCGCAAAAGGTAAAAACAGCCCCATAAGCAGAGCAGGGCGAGATCCACCCCTGTAAATTCAGAGGAGGAGGAGGAGGAAGAAGAGACCCAAGATCTTGAGGGGGGAGATGAGGAACTAGATTCAGCAGACGAAGCAGTCTCCTCTCCTCCAGAAGAAGGGGAGCTTGAGGACACTGAGATAGAGGCCTCAACTGACCCAGATATTCAGTTCCCAATAAAATACAGGGATCAGATTATGGAGCAGGTGGTCAGAGCACTCAAACTGCAACAAAAGAAGGAGAAAAATGAATCCTCAGACTTCTCAGAGGAGGAGGGAGGGGCAAGGCAGTACATACCCAGGGCCAAGTCCAGAGACAAGGGTATGGTTCTGGATAAGGTGTACGAAAGAATAATAAAAAAGGAATGGCAACAGTCTAACAAATTGTTCAAGCTGAACAAGGCACAAAACTCCTTATATTCCTTAACCAAGCGTAAGGAAGCGCTGATGGCCATACCTAAGGTGGATGCAGCAGCCGCATCCCTGGCACGAAATTCGGTGTTCCCCACAGAGGGAGAGGTGTTCCCTCGCGATCCCACAGATAAGGGGATAGAATGTAATCTGAGAAGGAATTTTGAGCAGTCAGCGGCAGTACTAAAGATGGCAACCTTAACATCTTATTTCGCCAGAGCACTGATGACCTGGGCCAAGAGAGCCAGAGACCCCAAGGTCTCGATGAAAATGACAAGGATTTTGTCCACCAGGATCCAGCTGGCATATGCCTTTATCGCGGACTCCTCCATCGACATGCTGCGATGGACAGCCAGAGCAATGGCTTCAAATGTAGCAGCAAGGCGCCGCCTATGGCTTCGCTCTTGGAAAGGGGACCCCACGGCTAAGAACACCCTGGTGGGGGGCGCCTTCCAGGGCTCGAAGCTTTTTGGCGTGTG
>QEPC01005976.1:890404-917561 GCA_003113815.1 Sphenodon punctatus
ACAGCCTCCTTTAGACGATCCTCAGCATTATTTGTATCCTACGGGGTACAGAATAAAGGAAAAAAGGCCTCTAAGGCGACCATAGCAAAATGGTTATCCCTATGCATTAAAGAGGCGTATTCAGCACGGGGTAAGGTTCCTCCAAAGGGTATTTTTGCCCACTCTTTAAGGGGGGGCTGCAACTTCGCAAGCATTCAGACATGCGGTGTCGTATGGAGAAATATGTAGGGCAGCGACATGGGCCTCCCTACACACTTTCACGAGGCACTATAAATTGCCCTTACAGGAATCTGCTGAAGCAGCTTTTGGGAGAAGGGTACTGCAAGCTGTTCTATAAGAGTTAGAGGTACGGTGTCAGTATCTCTTCATGTCTCCCTCCCTTTAAATTCAGAAACCTGTGGGACACCGCTTGGGAAAGTCCCTACTGTTAAGGCCGTCCGTCCAGGAGGACCCCCAGGGAGAAAGGAAAATTGGGCACTTACCTCCTGAATTTTCCTTCTACTGGGGGTCCTCCTGGACGGCCAAACCCACCCAGAATGAAGAGTAATTCAGGGAGGGCAATAATTTGAATTTTTCATTAATTAAATAAAGAAGGAGTTCCTCGTTAACTTGGTTTATGCGAGATTTTGCCGGTTGCCTAGACTCATAGGTTATAAAGACTGGCAACTCAGTCTCCGTTTTTTCTAGTTTGGCGCAACAAGTACTCGAATGACATATTTCCAGTTGTTACAGTTTATAGAAGTTCTTTAGACAGTTCAGAAGGCTGAGATACTCTGGAGCAAGGAAGATCCCTGAGTCTCCAGGTGAAAATCGTTATGTCTGCCTCCTACTGGACAGTAGCGGGATCTACCCTACTGTTAAGGCCGTCCGTCCAGGAGGACCCCAGTAGAAGGAAAATTCAGGAGGTAAGTGCCCAATTTTCCTTTCTAATGTAGAAGTGGACTAGAACACGCACACTTTTTTTTAAAATTGGAATTCTAATTTGATGCCAGGATTTATATTAGGATGAGGAAATGGGCTTTTATTCTTTTCCTAGAGATGAGGAGTAATGCGCTTCAGCATATTAACAACACTCATGGCTGACTGCATGTACTTCAATTCCATGGCAGGATGTGCAACCCTTGATGAGAACACAATGGAGAAAACGGTAGAAGTCCTGGAACGGCAGTGTCATGAGAATATGAACCATGCTATTGAAACCGAAGAAGGGCTGGGCATAGAATACGACGAAGATGTAATCTGTGATGTGTGCCGGTCCCCCGACAGTGAGGATGGGAACGATATGGTGTTTTGTGACAAGTGTAACATCTGTGTCCATCAGGTTTGTGTGTTCTTCAATCTTGGCTTATCTTGGCAAATGTGTAGAACTTGAATTAATTTATAATCAGCAATTTGAGGAGGTGTTTTGAGACTAATGATTAGTGTTAGTGCAGTAAACGTTAGGCCCTTTTTACACAGACACGCAAACGCTGATAAAATGGGTATTGTGTTTTATTATACATGTTGCAGGTGTGCTCTATGGATGCCCTGCAACATGTATAATAAAATGTAACACCCATTTCATCAGTATTAGAGTGTCTGTGTAAAAAGGGCCTACTACAGTGCTTGATGGCCTAGTTCATCTCATGATCATTCTTTCTCTCTCTTTTGGCAGCCGACAGCTCCTATAATCTGTGACCTCTATCTGTGTTTTCCCCATTGCTGCCAATGGGGAAAATGAACACTCCACTGTATTGGGGGGGTGGGAATGATTTGCTAAATCTGTTGTTTGTGCCAAGAGCTCCCTCTGCTGTGCTTCTAGGTTGTGATAAATGTTCAGACCTGAACTTCACATTGGGGGGAAAAAACATTGATTGACAGTTTTTAGAATCAAGGGAGTGACTTTGGGGTGTCTGTAATAAGAATTCTGACAATCCACTACTCAAGTTTGAATAAATGTGGACTGATTTCTTAAGAGTGCTTTAACTATGAAACATCCAGGAGCCAGCCTAGTCCTCCAGCCTTTATGCCATTTGCTAGATTTTTCCTTCTTGCGACAGAAGAACAGTTAATTTTCTTTTCCTCCTGAATTTTCTCCTCTTCCTTATTTAAAAATGAATGAAAAATCTTCATTATAAATCTCACAATCCTATTTTTAATTTAGATTCTCCAGTAATTCAGGAACATTGCATCTACATGGCTAAGTTGCTGTGTGAACTTTTGGATTTCCTAGTGCATCTAGACTGCACATTCAAATATATTGTTTGATCATGGAAATATCAGTTCCATTATGTCTATGGAAACTACAGGACACTGGAACCTTTAGTCTTGGTTTATACCAGGTAGATTTTTTAAAAGTTTAAAATTAGGAGGTGGACATTCGGATACTCTTCCACCAACTGATAGCAATGCGAAGCTCTTTATAAGTAGATGGGCTGCTAGCTTTTTACCTCTGCATGGAGCACCTCTGAAATGGTGGCTGCACTTAGTGGCCTGCTACGTTATCACTACCAGTCTTGTTGACACCAGTGCGGATGAAATTGTGTTAATTTTGAGAAGCTTTTGAAAACTTTCTGATGTAGCAAGAGCCTTAGTTGAAGCAGTCTTGTGGAATCAGACTTCGTAGAAGAAATTGGTTTAAAGTTTATTTGGTTTATTATACAGTAGTATAGAGAATGCACCATTGTACACATCATAATATTGAAACAGGCAATTGAACATGAAAAAACATATGGTGTACCTTACTTAACTAGTTCATTCTCTAATCTGATACAGCATGTATTCTTCAGTATTGAATGTTTAAAACCAGGATTTGAAAGATTGTGGGCATGAAAAAGTGTACATTGTAGGATATTAAAACGCTGCCATGTTTTTTGCTGTACTTCACAACACTCAAGAAAAAAAATTCTAAGCTTCCATTAAGGAATTTTTCTTCAGTTGCCATTATACATCCATCAGGCACACACTCATTTTTATCCAGCCTAGGAGAGAACGGTAAACTGTCTCCTAACCAAACAGCTGTACCAAAGGTATGAATGCATGCCTGTGTTAAATAAAAAAGCCTAACTAGATCATTTGGAATAGTAACATCAATAATGTAGATTTCTTATTTTTGTATTTTGGTCCCAGATTAAATATTTGAAGGTCAAACAATACAAAGAAAATCCATTGCCCGTTACTTTGGATCATGTTTAACAAAAATATAGTCAGGGACAATGTGTACATTTTAAAAAATAACAGAAATAAAAAGCTGTGTTTTGTTTCTCTAGAAGCTTTAACCTTTGTCTCTCTCTTGACTTGGGGGAAGCATTTACAAAGGAAAGTTAAGGGCCACACTGTCATCAACTTTTCATGGAAATGAGGCAGCTAATGTTGATGCTTCTTGAACAGCTTCCACTCCCCTAGCGTTCACACCTAGCTTACACAAAATGTTTCCATCCTGAAAATAACATTGCTTTGCAATTCCTAGAAGGGGGGTCACTTACTACCTCAAAGTAAAAAAACAACAACAAAAAAAACCGGTGGTTTTATTAAGATTTTAAAATGCAACTCTTAAAAATGTATTCTGATATAGACATCTGATATTGTCTTGCCTTCACACTGATACAAAGAGGACATTTTGTTTTTATTTCAAGGCGTGTTATGGAATTCTAAAAGTTCCTGAAGGCAGCTGGTTGTGTCGCACTTGTGTTCTGGGAATACATCCTCAGTGCCTCCTGTGTCCAAAGAGAGGAGGGGCCATGAAAGCTACCAGGACGGGGACAAAGTGGGCACATGTGAGCTGTGCCCTCTGGATTCCAGAGGTAAAACTAATTTGCCTTAATTAATTACACATTCTTTCTTCCTTCCTTTTTGTTAAGTAAGCCATATTGCAACTGTTTTACTCTTATTTTATTTATTTATTTTTAACACTTAATAGACTGCCCCTCCTGCCTCTGGCAGCTTGGGACGGTTTACATATCCAATATATAACATATAAAACAATATACAACAATAACCATATCTAAAAATCCATTGTACCCCCCATATCATGCCCCCCCTTGCTATCCATCCCCTCCAAAAAATGCCTGGTGGAATAACCAGGTTTTACACTGCCGCTGGAAGATGAACAGATCTGAGCAAAGGTGGACCTCTGCCGGAAGGGAATTCCACAGCAATGGGGTGGCCACCAAGAATGCCTGCCTCATAGTGGCCACCTGATGAAAACGTGGGACCTCCCAGTTAGGGTGTCCTCAGATGATCATAGGGGCTGCCCTGGGGTATGGAGGATGAGGCGATTCCCTCAGGTAGGTAGGACCCAGACTGTTTAGGGCTTTATAGGTCAACACCAGCATCTTGAATTGGGTTCGGAAGACGAGAGGCAGCCAGTGCAGTGCACAGAGTACCAATGTGCTCCCGATGACCCATCCCCATAAGCAGACGGGCCTCCGTATTCTACACGAGCTGCAGCCTTCGGACCATCACAATGGGCAGCCCCACATAAAGTGCATTGCAGTAGTCCAGTCTCGGGGTAACAAATGCATAGATGACGGTGGCACGGTCCTAATCCGAAATATATGGCCAGAGCCGTCTTACCAGATTTAATTGGCAAAAGGCACTCCAAGCCACAGCCTCCACCTGGACATCCAGGTGCAGCCGGAGATCCAGGAGCACCCCAAGGCTCTGAACCTGAGAGGCCAGGGAGGGCAAATCCCATTAATGATGGACATCCCACCCCTGCCCATATCACTGGCCCTGCCAACGGCCCCAGTGAAACGGCCCCAATGTCTCCCGGTTGGCCTTCACCAGCATAGTGGTTCTGACAGACCCAAACAGCACCTCTGCATCATGAGGCAACGTTAACTGAAACTGATCCCACAAAACACGGCAAGACGGGTCATTCACATCCTCTGACCCTGCCACTGCCTCAGAAAGGGCAGAGTGAAGTCATTTTGAGTGCAAGCAATTTTTATGTGCAGAATACACCATAAACATGTTACAGTGGGCACTTGATGACTCCAGTTCCAGGCGGAGACAGGCCGGACTGACCAGACCTCTCACCACCTGGAAAAGCTCCACTGGACACGATTTAGCAGATGACACGATGGCAGCAAAAAACCCTTTTCTTTGCTGCCCACGCAGATGCGGCATAATCCTTCAAAAAATAGTTTATGCCGCAGTCGGTCATCTTCAGCATGAGTACAACGCCACCGTTGCTCTCACCGCCTCCCCTCACGTTTCTGCTGTCCAGGTCCGTTCTCCGTAAACCACGGGGACCTGTGACACCGAAGCACAGGAAGCAGACGCCTGAGAGCCACTCAGTCAATGGCCTCCGCCAGGAGATCATTCCACATGGCAACCAGGGCATCGATCGAGGGGCTGTCGATATCCAAGGGTAACTCCCCCAGAGCATTCCAGAATTGTCTTGCATGAATGCAATCTGGGTTCAGTAAACCCCTCAATTCTTCACATTGCTGCTCTTTTGGCCTTTGTTCTTTTGTTTATTCAAAAGACATTGAGGCAGTACAGCTGGGTAGCTTTTCTTGTTACTGTCGAGTAATGTTGCAATATTTTGCTTGCAGGTTAGCATTGCTTGCCCAGAAAGGATGGAACCAATTACAAAAGTCTCGCACATTCCACCAAGTCGATGGGCTTTAGTCTGTAGCTTATGCAAACTGAAAACTGGTGCTTGTATTCAGGTACGTACTAACTTTGCAATGACATTTTGAGGAGAAATAGCAAATTACATGCAAGCAGTTTTTTGCAGATTTAAAATACTCTTATAATAAAGTAAAAACGGACAGCATGCTGATGATTGCAGATGTGGTAACTGTGTGTGCTACTAGTAGAATTTCACCTTGGAACGCCACAGACTTTTGAGCTATTGCACACTGGTCAAGATGTTCTTTGAGCAAGGTTCTAGACAGTTTCCAGCGATTCAGAAATATTTAAACTTTATCTCTGACCACTAGATGCCTTTATAAAGAGTGAGAAAATAAGCACACTATTGTCCTCCTGCTAAGGGAGATAATACCGCACTATTTTTAGTCAGACCACTCTGTTCCGCTCAGATTGGTTTTATTATCATCTAAAAGATATGCTGTAGTTCTACCCCAGGTACTGGGCCTGATGCAAGAATTACTGGATCTACTGGATCAAATGTTAGGGCCTCTGTTTCTGAGGCAGTTGGACTGGATTATCATAATGTTTCCTTCTGTCATTTAAGATCTATTAATCAAGGAAATAGAAGGCTCATGAAATAGTCTAGCAACTTAGCCTTAAATTTTAGTTCTTACTATAAACTATCTCTGAGAAGCTGAATGAGGAGTTTCAGCACAAAGCACATTACTTCTGCCAAGTTTTTAAAAAAGGAGACTTCTCAGTTCAGAAATGATTATATTTATTTTAAGTAAACTCATAAACGTTAAGTTCCCCATTTACAGGAGGAAGGAGCGGGAAATTTTGTATGGGGGCAAGCTCTGTTACGTAAATACACATTGATTTCATTTTCTTCTTTCATTGTGACTGCTGGCTGACTAATTTCTTTTGCTTGCAGTGTTCTGTGAAAAGCTGCATCACTGCCTTTCATGTCACCTGTGCCTTTGAGCATAGCCTGGAGATGAAGACCATCTTGGATGATGGCGATGAGGTCAAGTTCAAGTCATACTGTCTAAAGCATAGCAAAAGCAAGCAGAGCTCCCTGCCGGAGTCTGATGAGAACCCCAAGAGCATGGCAGACCAGAAGCAATTGGAGAGTGAGAAAACAAGTTTGCGTGCTCAAAAACTTCGAGAGCTGGAGGAGGAGTTTTACTCACTTGTTAGAGTGGAGGATGTTGCAGCAGAACTGGGCCTTCCTAAGCTCACTGCAGACTTCATCTATAATTACTGGAAACTCAAGCGGAAAAGTAACTTTAATAAGCCATTGTTTCCTCCCAAGGAGGATGAAGAAAACGGCTTGGTGCAGCCAAAAGAAGATAGCATTCACACACGCATGAGGATGTTCATGCACTTGAGACAGGATCTAGAAAGGGTAGGAGTTTGGGTGCTGATGAGTTTTTTCGTTCTTAAAAATGCAGACTATGAAATCTGGAGCCCGAGGGCCAAATCTAGCCCATATCTGTTCTTTATTTGTTCCCTTTCCAGTTCCTGGATCTGGTTCGTGGATCCAGTTCCAACCCTCAAGCACAGTGTTTTTCAAGAAAATGCTACCCCACATGACCACGCAGGATCCTGCCACTTGCCCACCCACCTGTCTGAAGGTGGAGTGGGGGGAATATGTGTTCCTGTGAGCCATGCAGCACTTGCTCATGGCCACGCACAGAGCACTGCCAAAAAAATCCCGAGTGCGCCATGAGGGGCAAGCCAGAAAGGTCCGTGGCAACAGGCACCCACGTATGAATTGGGGCAGCCAGCCATGCCAGAAGACTGATCTGCTGTTTGTAGGCACTGTGGGCGGGGGACATGGCTTTTGCAAGTCACAGGAACTGGCCGCAAATGCTGGGTGAGCCTTTTCCCAAAGCTTGTGCTGGGGCATGTCAATTTTAAAGGTTAGCCTGTTGCGCTTCCCCCTCCCTCATGTTCCATGGCAGGGGGAGTGCAAAGCGGCTGCCGTGGTATCCACACTGGGAAGCCGCCCATTAGAATCCCTCCCCACGCACTCCAACTGAGTGGCTGCTCTGCAGCTGTGTCACTCAGTGGCCGTGGACCCCTTGCCAAGCCTTGCTCCTTTAAAAACATCCAGAGATAAGAGTATGCATTCAACAATAGCAGATGGGTCCATATCTTAGATCCATGATCTAGGACATGGACCCATCTGCTATTGTTGAATGCATATCCTGAGCATGTCCTTTAAGCACTCCTGTCTCCTTCCATATCCTGAGCATGTCCTTTAAGCACTCCTGTCTCCCAACTCCTATCTGACCCACAGACACTGTCGTAATTTTCAAAGTGGGGTAGGGGGGAAGGTTCCCTATCGTTGGTATAATATCTTCAGATGAATTAAGTCTTAAACTTTGTTCTTAAAGACTGAATTAACTTTATTTGATGGTCTTGTGAAATCAATAATAGTGCTTTGCAACAACTTCCGGGAAATGTTCTGTATTTCTCTGACACATGATGCAATCTTAGGTGCATTTGTTGGAGAAGCCTCACTGAAGTCTATGGGGCCAGGCTTTGCCAGCACAATTATCTTTAGGGTTGCAGCTGTGATGTGTAAACAGTTGGGTCATTTAATATTTTTTTTATTGATCACATCTGTTTCCCTATAATGATTTAAAATATTTGCATTGGGGTTATCTTCAGCCGTGTAAGAACAGACCTTTCATCAATGTTTATTGTAGTGTAATTTTCTATTCCTAACACTTGCTCATTTTTTAAACTTCATAGCAAGGTTAAAATTGCTTGTTTTAAAATTTAAAAAAAAAAAAAAAGTTCAGATCAAATCATTTAGCATGACCAGCAGTCATTGCAAGATGATACACAAACACACAAAATAATAAATAAGAATCAGCTAAAAAAGTTAAAAACTAAAATACAAATACATATCAAAACGACCAGAAAACGCGCCACAGCCCATAGCAAATCCATTTGTGCATAAAAAATTACCATTACCAGACCTGCCAGATCTTAAATTAATGTCTTGCAATTAATAAATTTGCTACTCACTGCAAAGGCCTGCAATAAAAATAAAGCAACTGCTCAGGACAACTCAGCTGAGGGAATCACATAGAAAATTGTGAACCAAATTTAACGGTGTAAAATCTGGATAATTTACCATAAAGGGAGCCAGATATTGAGTTCTTAAATTGTCATACAAATGACAATAAAAACATAATATGCCCTACTGATTCCATCTCCAAATGGGCATAGACGCAGTGAATAAGGAATTTTCTGATAGCGGCCCTCAAGAACCATAGACGGTAGTGCATTTAGATGAGCACAACAAAACAAATATCTACTTCTGGGCGAGATTGGAAGTTGAAAATAGGCAGCCATAGTTCTCCTAATTGGCACCAGAGAAACATATCCAGACAAAAAAGGCATTTCTGTTATGCACGACAAATCCCTTTGTCTGTCCAGATCCCCTAAATGTTGTGATATTTCGGCCTTGGCTGCTAGCAGATTTTTATTATTAAAATATTCCTGTGAGAAACCAATTGATTTTACATAGATGAGGGCTGTCTAGTCATCTCCAGCTTTTTGCTGTGTCCATGGCAGCTCAGTCATAGATGTCTTCATGTATATTTCCAGTTGAGAAACTTGGGCAAAGACTCTAAGCCTATCTTTATGATAAAAGGCAAACTTAGCAGGAAACAGGAGCCGGGCTTTCAAACCATTTTTGTAGAACAGAGATAAATGATCTCTCCATTCTCTTCTTTTATTAATTGTCTCTGTGGCGAGGTCTTGGTAAAAGAAATTTTTTTCCCCTTTGTATTTGAGATCTCTGGTTTTCCTGGCCATGGCCAGTAATGCTGCTTTGTCTGCAAATCTCAGGCACTTGAGTATTATGGCTCGTGGTGGGTCCTGTTCACGTGGCTTAGGTCTAAGGGCTCGATGGGCCCTCTCAATTTCAATATTATGTAGTTCAGTATTGGTAGGGAAGGCCTGTTTTATGATGTCAGCCACCAGTTCACGCCCCACCGCAGATCCTTCTTGTTCTGGCACCCCAATAATTTTAATATTATTTCTCCTACTGCTGTTCTCTAGATCTTCTGTTTTATAAAGTAGGTTGGAGACTTGGCTTTCCATTTTTTTAATTTGACACACGTGCTTCTCTGCAACCTTTTCTTGCATGCCTAATCTGTTCTCCACCTCAGAAACCCTCTGTGACATGGAATCCATTTTTTTATTCATAGTATCTGTTACAGCTATTACCTTAGCCAGCCCCTCCTTGATAGTGTCTCTGTCAGCTTTGGCCCCCTCGTCTTGCTGCTTGAGCATTTTTGTTAAGTTTATTAGGTAGGGAATAGCTTCTCCCTCCACCTCTTCTCTTTCGGGTGCTATGTTTTCCTGCTTTTCCGCCATCTTGCCTGTCACCGCGATTTGCTGCAGGGGTGCTCTTTCTTGCGCCTTGCAAAAGGCTTGGATCGTATCGCTGACCTTCTGCCTTTTTAGCTGGGTTTTGCGGCGGGGTCTTCCGCTCATTGGGGAGGTTTCTTTTAAAGTTTTTTAGAGCTGGGAACCGCGATTTTTAAAAAAATTTAGCGACGGGAGGGACGGAGTCGTTCCCCAGTGCGGCTACTCTCCGCGCATGCCCAGTGTGCCCCCTGAAACCAATTGATTTTACATGGCTTATAATAACTCTACCCCATATGTGTCTTGATAGAGAAACTGTAGGAGCCCTATCGGCCCTGCAAAGATAATTTTTAACCATAAGTGTAGTGCCAATTCTAACGCTTTACTATTCCAGCTTATTTGGCCCAGTTCCAGTCGAACTGCTGCTGCAGGAATACATCTAGGCATCCCGGCTAGAATGCGCAGGCATTTAGATTGAAAAGAGCTTAGGTTATAGGGCCTTACAACTGCCCAGTTTGCTGCACCGTACAGTAGCTGCTGCACCTTGACATTAAGATCTCTAATTACCGGGATTAAAGCATTTTGTCCAAAAAACCGCACAATAGCTGTTGCAGAGCTCTTAGCACTCACAGAGACCGATTAAAAATGGAGATTCCAACCACCGGAATGCTTGAAAATTAATCCCCAAATACGTGTAGGATTTCACTTGACTTAGAGGCCACTTGTCCATTGACCACCAGTAGAGCTTATGTTCCCTACTTAACACCAATATCTTGGACTTCTCATAATTTTTACCTCCATCAAATTGGCTTTACAGAAATTAGAAAAAGCAGTCAGCTGTCGCTGCAATCCAAGCCTAGTTTGCGATAGCAATACTGCATCATCAGCCTACAGTAAGCAGCCAACATGCCGAGAGGCCAGTTTTGGGGGGGAATTCAAGCAATGACATGACTGGAATCATATAATTGATAAAAAGATTAAACAATGATGGGGCCAATATGCTTCCTTGCCTTACCCCTGAAGGAAATATACAAATCCTTAGTGAGATGCCCTGAACTATCGAATTTTACTGTCATTGAGGAGTTATAATACAGAGCTCTCATTAAGTAGAGCAGCCGTAAATCGATCAAAGTTTGCATCAGTTTCTCCCACAGCAAATCCCTGTTCACCAAGTTGAAAGTGGCCCTGAGATCAATGAATGCTGCGAAGAGTCTATGATTAATATGCATGTATTTTCCTATTAGATGGACTAGTACAAGACAATGATCCACATTAGATCTTCCTTTTTGGAAGCCCACTTTTTCTAGATGGATCACTGCCTTATCTATTAGCCACAGTTGGGCTTTTTTTGTTTTTGTTTTTAAATTAAGGAAGTTTGAAGTACTTAATCAGCAAAACAGGCTTTGATATTTCCCCCTTCTCCCTGGAGTAGGACAAAATGAGACAATTCCAGCATTAAGCTGGCTTTTTAATGCTTCATATGTTCAAACTATTTATAAATACTAAATTTAAATATTGAAATGCCAGCTTGCTTAGGGAGACTTGAAGGCTTCTTTGACTGCCATCACCATTTGCAGAATCTATGATGTCATCAAAGTAAAAATCTTTTAGCTGTGATAGTTGGGGAAAGAATGATCATGAGCAGCATGAACTTGACACACTTAAATCTAGAATTACTGTTGGTGTCTGTACAGCCGCTCACAGTTTGTCAGGGAACATCAGTGAAATTACTACGATTATACTTTCTTCCAGCAGTGATAAATTGAACCTTCAGGTTTATTGGATGCCACCTAGCTGAAAAGTACAGAAATTGGCATCTCTGAAAGAGTTCAGGGTGAAGCAGCAGTAGCAGTTGGGGGGTGGGGGAATCTCCCCTTTCCCACTAACTGATTTATAGGGCCTGGGACTTCTTACCCAAATACCCCATGGCAGGAAAGACTTTGCTGGCTTGGCTCTCAAGTGTGAATTGTTTCATGCTCTATGGAATGGGACAGAAGGTGAATGTTCAGAAGTGACTGATGGAGGAGGGGTGGACACAGATGGCATAGCTTAATCAAGTTGCTGTGAACTCTTGAAGATATTTTGAGCGACCCACAGAGAAGGGGTTAGAAAATAAAGGGCAGGGAATGTAGTATAGAAGAGGAAGAGACTTTGACGAGATGAAATTGGGGGAGGAGGATGCAGGCACAACTCACTGTGGCATCCATACTAAGGTCCTAGTGTCCCAGCATGGAAAGTGTGCTCCCAAGCAAAATACATTATTGTATTGTTTTGTGCTCCTTTGTAAAGTAGCAGTAACTTTAGAAAAACCACAATATATCTATTTTTTATTTTTTATTAAAGGCTCTTTTAGTAGAAGTCCTGTAGATCAGTTCCATAAAAACAAGCATAGTGCTGTTTGGAGTAATTCTCCAGAGAAAGTTGGTTATTCGAGTGGGACTGAATGATGTAGGATATAAAAATAAATAAATGTAAATTACTTCCCTAATTGTTTGTCTCGTCTGATTTTTTTAAAATTAGCTACTGCAAATAGGGATGAAAATTCAAGTAGGGTGTGTGTGTGCGCGTGACTTTGAGCAGGGGTTATTGGAAAATGGGCTGTTCATTGTTCAAAACTTTAGAAATTCTTTTTTTCTTCACTTGGGATAGAAAAAACCAAAACAGTTTTCTATGAAGCAGGTACATGGTGCTCCTATAATATCCAGGTGGTTCAATAAATTTATTCTTAGTTGTGTGTAATCCTAAATAATATTCCAGAGAAGTTAACCAGTTGGACCTGCTACTGAGCTTCATGTGTATGGAGGTCTTCTGTTTGAGAACTCTATGCATTAAAGATCTTGACTGTTTTGTTTTAAAAAAAAATAATCTTATCTTGTTTTGTCTGTAGGTAAGGAATCTCTGCTACATGGTGAGCAGGAGAGAAAAACTAAAGCTATCTCACAGTAAAGTACATGAACAAGTCTTCAATTTGCAAGTTCAGCTCATTAATCAGGAAATCGCTGCAGGTAATTATTACCATGATTTGTATCATTTGTTTAGCTCAGGTTATTTTGATGATATCCTCATTAGTTTTTAAACGCTTGAATCTTATTTTGTGAGGGAATTGTTGGAAGTATGAACTCTGTTTGTACAGAGCCTTGCTCAGCAAAATACATAAAGCATTTTCATGTCCCCAGAGATCATGCTTTGATAGTCCGTCTATGGTCACTATCAGTTAGCACTAATCACCATGTTAATGTAGGTGTCCTATACGTAGTATAGACCCTGTTGATATGGCTACATCCCTGACAGTCTTTTTGAAAATTCTAAATTTGTTTTAGACACCAGTTACTATTGGAATTTTTGGCTAATGCCCAACATGCAATGTTTTATGTGGGTTGCAAATGTACACCTCTCTCTTCTCCTCTCTCCCCCCAAGTCTGGAGCCCCACNNCCCCCCCCCCCCCCCCCCCCCCCCCGCCCCTTCTCATTCCCAATAGGACAGAACCTGAAATGACACATCAGGGAGTTTCCTTCAAAAAGGAAGGAAGCAAATGATCAAAATTCATATTATTCTCAATTCTCGTGTGTGTGTTCCACCCATATAATTAGCAAGTCTTTCTAGATCTGGCATTTCTAGAATTTCATCCTACCCTGGAAATCTTGTTATGTAAACTACTCTGTGTCATAAAAGTGGATGCACTAATAAATATTCGTTAGTCTTTAAAGTACCACTGGACTCTGTTCTTGTTATAAAAGTGGATAGTAGCTGACCTGAATCACTGATGTTTAAGAAACTGTTCTGCATCTGTTTTTTCTTGTAAATGTCCTAAAGTAGCAAACAAATGTGGAAAAGTATGTTCAGTGCTGTGACTATCCTACGTACGGAGGTTGGGGAATATTACACAATTTTTAGAAAGATGTTCAGATAAAAAATTAAACTACGAAGACAATTCATAGCTAAGCTTTTGTTTTACCCCCCTCTTTCTTCCTAATCTTTTGGTGATCCAGTAAAAGTAGTACAAAATTTAAAGAATATGTCAGTAGTTTAAACTTCCTTCTTTGGGGATATTTCCAAATGAGCTGTATACATTTTACTTCTCCGGTTTCTTAGTACAAAGTATTTAAAGCCATACAAATTATATATCTACGTTTAAGTGGCTATACATCTGCATAATTAATTTTTAAGCTTTCATTACTTATGCGGAAAGAGTTGTAAAATACACAGCCTTGCACCGTGTGCTCTTGAAAGGAGGGTGGAATGGCATTTGTTTTCTTGAATA
Organism: Sphenodon punctatus; assembly: GCA_003113815.1. Taxonomy (NCBI): domain Eukaryota; kingdom Metazoa; phylum Chordata; class Lepidosauria; order Sphenodontia; family Sphenodontidae; genus Sphenodon; species Sphenodon punctatus. Next base: position 904,639 of record QEPC01005976.1, read on the forward strand.
GTGCTATAAAATGTTTTCATATGTACTGTTTGGATGAGTGCTTTGGAATAATTAAGGAAAAGTCTGGGACTTAAGCTAAAAATATAATAAATAAATTGCAGACAGTCGGTTAACCAAATTAAAAGTTATTTTTAATGGATGTGTGTGTTTCAGGCAAGAAAACTGGTTAACTCTGCTTAATGAAGGATTAATTTTCTTAATCCATCCTATTTTTCCTGTTTCAGGCCATTCACTCTCAAATGCACTAGAGAACACACTATTCTATCCACCTCCTAGAATTACCTTGAAGTTAAAAATGCCTAAATCAGCACTAGGAGATTGCAAAAATAACTCCTTGAAACCTGGTAACAGGACCCTTGCGCCTGACAACAATACCACACTTTACAGCAAGAGGCGTATGCAGCTATCAAAGGAGTCATTTGAAATTAAAATGAAATCTTACTCAAGATATCAGCATGAAAACCGAAGTAATGGACTGCTAGGAGGAATTGGCAAGTCAAGGAATGAAGTCAAGGATCCTGGGCATGCACAGTCACCAGAGTTTCATCGTGGGCAGTCATCTGGTAAACCATTAGCACTTCAAGCTGCATTGCATGGACAATCAGTGCAAAGATCTTCCATTGGGAATGGGAAAATGCAGCAGGAGAACTCAAGACTAGCCAAGTCCAATGGCATTCTGGGCAGGGCTGGGGATGTAACTCAGAGAGACAGTTCCAGCCAAACGCAGTATGAACAAGAGTCTGTGCTCTCTGCTCATTTGGCTGGTCAGAGTAGTTTTAGAAAATCCACAATCGAACATTTTAGCAGGTCCTTTAAAGAGGCAACCAACAGTTTGGTGAGGACCACAGAGGATCTCCGAAGCTGTGACAAGCCAACAAGAAAGCTTTCAACAAAAGAGCGCTTGTGGGGCAAACAGACTCGTGAATACCAGAGGGGAAGTGCTCCATACCAGGACAATGATGGATATTGCCCTGATTTGGAACTGAGTGACTCTGAAGCTGAAAGTGATGAGAATAAAGAACAAGTCCGATTAAGGAAAAGTAGCTCAGAGAGGGAAAGCCCCAGTAAGGACTTTGGTAGAGAGTGTCACAATAGAAGCAAAAAAAATACAATTTCTCACAGTTCAGTGCAAAGGTGATTAGAAACCTTCTAAGATGGGTAACTCAGCCTTTGCATAACCAAGTGTAGTACTGGTGCAAATACAGACACCATTGGGTTTCCAAACACAGTGCAGGCCCGATGTGAAAAAGTTGAAATCGCAGTAGTTTTTCAACAGTGAATTGGCGTGCCATTTTAAGAGTGCTGTTAATCAAGTTTCTGCAAGATCATGTTGGAATCATTGTGTGTTATAAGAGGTTATTGGTTAAGGAAAATATGGAACAGCTAAACTTTGTATACCTTCCGGAGCTGTTTCTCTTTTATCAGCCTCTCTGTAAGACAATGTTTAAAATATCAGTTTTGTGCTGGGAGGGGGCAGATATTAAAGGAGTTCTTGCATCATTCTGTAATTGCTGCAAGAGACTATCAGTGCATTCCTGTTGCACCTGCAGCGTAGCCTCAATCCTTGAAATAAATGAAGCACGTGTTTGTTTAAGCATATGAAAAGTCCTGTTGACTTGCGGGAATATTTGTGTGCTTAAAACTAGAGTATGTTCTAGGAGAGCTTTGCTGGATTGTGGCCCAATGACTACTAAACAGAGACCCTGTTCTCTAAAAAGCTTAGAACTCAGTGATATTTATACCCCCACCACCTTTCTCAGGGTAGGAGCAAAAATCACCACCAGTACTGCCAAACTCACTGATGTCTAGACAACATGCCCCAACACTCTGCTCCTGCTAAAGGTTGTGTTTCCCTTCACAGCAACTTGCTGTAAATATTCAACTTCTAGTACTTCAGGTTGGTTTTTTAAAAATCCCTGTACATAGTTGCTTGTTGTGGGATGCACTTGTAAATATTTTACCCAGCTAACAAGTACAGATTGCTAATTTGTGGATAGTGTTTACAATACTAGAAGTACTACTTCAAGGGGGGCGGGGGGGAGCTCTTCAACACTTAAATTCAGGCAATCACCGATGATGCCAGGTTTCCCTTAAAATTGAGATTTTAGATCTGGAGGTTTTTATGCCTTGTTTTTTTTGTTTATTTAAAATAAAATAAAATAAACTGAACTAGAAATAATTTAGTCAGAATTTCTATTGTGAATTTGGGCCCAAACTTTCAAACCTGCATGCCTAAAGCTGGCACCCAGGTTTGAAATTTTTAATCATGGTCATTATATTGAAGCACGTTTTTCAGTGCCAAACAAATCTGGAAGCATATGATCAACATACATATCTACATTAAGCTGCTTATAACAACCTTCAGTTAGAAGCTCTTTCCCAAACTAAAAGTGCTTTGTACCAGTTTTAAACGCGGTAACAGCCTCATTTTTATTATTGCACATGGGGATTGGTTTGAATAAAAACTATTTTCTGATCTTGAGAAATTATTCTAACCAATCGTTTTGTTGATCAGAAGCCATACATCAAGTCATAAATATGCAAGGTGCTGTGGCCTACGTTGTGGTTGAAATGGGGGTATTGGCATGAATTTGAAAGATTGCATTGCATGAATTTGAAAGCTGTGTGGCAGAGTACATATAAAAACTGTTATTTTTTTAAATAGCCTGGATTTTATTGCATTTAGTTTGGGAAAATGCAACAAATTTTACTTTATAAAATCCTGTGTTATCTGTTTAGCTGCAATAGCTCTTGATCAGGGGTTAGAAGGTTACTTCAGTAGTGAAATAGCAAACTGGGGAGTTCTGAGCTCTGCTTTATGCATCCTTAAAATTGTTTTTCACTCCATGATTTTTGTACATTTGTGTAAACTGTCTTTCAGATTTTTTGGGGGGGGGGTGTGCTAAATACACAGCAGCATTTGTAAGCTTCCATATATTTTATTTTAATGCTCTGTCTCATTGAGAAAGAGGGAGCAAATACCCATTCATTTTTGTATTCCAGTTATGATTTTTCTTTCCACTCTCCTTCAGTATTTATTAACTCTTCTTTCTGGTCATGAAATCATGTGGAACTTATTTTGGGAACATTTACTTTGGAGGCCAGAAGAGCAGTCGTGTTGTTTCATGCCAGCAGTATATGAAGAGGGTTGAGGACAGGAGAAATAGTGCTTCAACAACGCTTTAGAGTTTTTTGTTATTTTGAGAGGTGTTAATTCAAGTATTTCCTATCCAGGTAATAGTTTTCGATAAATTTTACATGATTTTAATAGATAGATGAAGGAGCCCTTGGTTACATAGCTCTCAAGTATTGTCTCCCAAGTGTATTTGCTAGTTTTTACTGTGTGTTCAGTGGCTAACTGTTTGAAGTATTACCTCTTGGGGTGCTTGTACACAAAATGGGAGGGCGGGGGGAATGCTGCAAGCAGCGATCATACCAGGGGAGTCACATGAAACTCCACTTGTGTGTGCGGGGTTTAAAATGTTGTTCTGCTGCAATTTCACTCACGAATTACAGGGCTGGATTAATTATTTTGTTAATTTGTTAATTTTTTTGTGTTTGCATTTTTTATATATATATACATTGAAATTTTATATATATATATATATATATATATATAAAATTTCAGTTTTCCAAGATGGACTCAGCCTTTTTCAGATGTCCCCTTTTTACAAGTACTTTTTCATTAAATTATGAAACTAACAGTATTTTCATTGTTGTGATTTATTTTATTTATTTATCCAATTTTTACCCTGCCCTTCCCAAATGGCTCAGGGTGGCTTACAATTTTTTTTAAAAGCCATATAAAACACCTGTTTATACCAACCTTTCCCCTCACCCTACCTCAGCTCCCCAAAACCTTTCAGCCAACCCCCAACCACAGCCTCCTAGCCAATCCCTATCCCCACCGCCAAATGCTTTTTTAAAACAAAAAGTCTCGCACTGCCTCTGGAAGATGCTTAAACTTGGGCTCAAACAAGACTGTGGGAAGGAAGTTCCATTTATTCAAGGATTTGATGTCTGTATCATTGGTTTACTAAACTTACAAGTTGCTGAGGTAAGCACCAAAGAAGTGGACAAATGTGAAGTGCTTTAGGTGCATCTGTCCTTGTGTTGTGCATCTAGGCAAAAATTGTACGGCTTTTACCACAAGTACCTCTCAGGAAAGTTACTTTCATTTTTGCATGGCTGGGAAAAATAAAAGGAGTATGAGGAAAATAGTTTAATGGCAACCCATCCCCTCTGCCTTCCTGCACACTCACATAAACAAAGTCGGTTCTGATGAGAGGGAAGGAATGGGGATACACTGTTACTGGACCCACAATCTTCGCTCCCGCTCCAACCACCGCCCCACCTCCACACACACAAGCTAGCAACTGAGTGAATAAAGTACCACTCTCTTCAGAAATTGCCTTGACCAGCCACCAAGTACTGATGATTGGAGCAAGGAGAATGGGAAGTAGCACCCCACCCCACCCCTGGTACCAAGATGTATTCAGATTTTCTCAGCAGGCCTTAAGACAAAGCCTTAGTATGTATGGAGGCTAGTAATTAGCACTGGTGGAAAATAAGCCCAGCAATATTGCAACAGTTGTGTAGTGAACAATGTACTGTAGGATGTCGCACAGATGGGTTTAAATGAAAATTGAATAAATTTTTGGAGAACACAGGTCCATAAATGGCTATTACTCAAGTAGGCTCGGGATGTAACCTCTGACTGTCAGAAGCTGGGAGTAAACAGCAGGGATTAGATCACTCCAGTCTGACTTGTTGGGTACTTTTCCAAAGCGACCGACAACGGCCAGAAGCAGAGACAGGATACTGGACTCGATGGACTCATCTAATCCAGTATGGCTGTACTTATGTATGCACTGCCATCTGCAGTCACAGGGAGTTTTCTGGTCGTTATGGAGGAGTTCAGTCTCTGGTGTCAGTAGTACCTTTGGTATCCCCTGTGGGCTTCTGGTTGTACCCAACAGAAGTGACATTATGGCTGAATGATGGAAACCAGGGAAAATTAGTAGAGTAAGATCTTGATTTAAGACAGGACAATGAGGGGGTTTCAGGGCTATGCACTTTTTATTTCTTTATTTAAATTTATATCCTGCCCTTCCTGTTAAGGCTTAGGGTGGCTTAGAACCTAAAAAAACCCAACACCTTTTAAAAAACTTATCCTCCTCAGTTTTGCCATCCAACCTATCCAAGCCTGCCAAAATCATAGCCAAACAAAAAAAGTCTTGCACCACTTCTGGAAGATGGTCAGGCTTAGGCTTAGACAAATCTCCAAGGGGAGTTCCGCAACTGTTGGGGGGAGCCATCGATAACACCTCTCCGCATGCGTGCCCCTTGTAGAAACTTGGTGAGCAGATGGTACCTGCAAGAGGGCACTCCCAGCTGACCTCAGAGGCTGCCATGGGACATGAGGGATGAGGTGGTCTTTTTTCAGATATTTGGGGTCTAAGTCGTTTAGGGCTTTATATATCAAAACCAGCACCTTGAATTGTACTTTGAAAGCTAGTAGCCAGTGCAAACTCTGGAGCACAAGCTTTTTCTCCCCCTGCTGCAGACAGTCCTCTGGCTGGGTAGCTCCCCTTTGACCAGCAGGAGGCAGAAGAACACAGTAGACCTTTTGCGCATGCGACTCCTGCGCTACTCCGCCTGTGATCACCAGTTCATTCTTCTGCCTCAGGCCGGCAGGAGCTTCTTGTTTGGGCTCTAACAAAAGAGAAAAAGATTCACAAGCCTTGAGAGAACAACAAAGGCAATACATTTTCAAGGCAGATACCTTGATTGACGGGGCCAAAAGGGGTTCCTCAGCCTCGGCAGTAGCCATTGGCTGCGGCTCAAGCGCCCTGGCCTACTCCCGCGCAGTAGCCTTGGGAGCAAGGGGGAGTTTGGCGTGCGGAGAAGAGTGGGCTCTCACCTCCATCCAGAACAGCTTTCTGTGAAGGCAGTAAGGCTGTTCAACCCAGCTTCCTCGCCTCCCGTTGGGGAGTTTTTTGCTGGCGTGACTCCTGTTCTCTCCCTCGGGGGGGGTGACAGCAGAGCGGGATGGATATGGACGACGCCTCCAGATCTGAGGTAAGCCATCGCCACACGGATACTGGAGAAACCCCCCCCATCCCTCTCCACTCCCCCTCACCCTGGCAGGTCGGGCACTGGGTGTGGGCTAACACGGCTCCTTTCTTGTTCCCTGGCAGGCCCCCGCTCAGGGAGAACCACCAGCGGCCCCTGCGCTTGCCACTCCTGAGGGTATGAGCACCCAAACAGAGGTGTTTAATGTTTTAAACTCTACCATGGGAAAGATTTTACATTCTCTAAACCTACTCTGTGAGACACGGGGGAAAAAGAGGAAGGGGGCTCCAGGAAAGAAGTCTCCCCCCCCCCCCCCCCAAAAAAGAAGGCAGCCAAAAAGAGGGGGGAAAACCCATCTCCCAGAAGGGGGCGCTGTTTCCCGCCGTCTGAGATCTCCTCAGGCCTCGGCCTAAAGCAGCTCCTCAGGTGATAGCGACAGAGATGCAGGCTATATCTCCCAAGGGCTATATCTCCCAATCGGGCTCTGACGCAGAACAGGGGCTCCTTCGTTAGAAGAGGGGGAGTGGCAGGAAGCCCCTCAGGCCAGTAGGGATCAGGATAGGCTGTTCCCTCTAAATTTCAGGAAAGAATTGATGGCACAAGTGATCAAGACTCTCCACGTAGAGGAAAGTTCTAGGAAGGATCAATCCTCAGTCTCTGAGGAGGAGGAGGATCACCACCTTATTCCATAGGTGCTAGGGAGAGATAATGGGATTCCTTTGGACAGGGCCTTCGAGAATCTGGTCCTGGCGGAGTGGAAAACACCAGCTAAAAGCTGCAGAATGAATGAACAAGACCTAGGAAATGCTTTACACCTTTTCTAGAAAAAAGGAGGGATTATTTAAGAACCCTAAGGTGGATGCAGCCGCTGCTTCCCTGGCAAGGCAGACCGTTTTCCCTACTGAAGATGCGTCCTTGTTTTCCTAAGGACGCGTCAGACAGGGCCATTGAGGGGGCCCTAAAGAAGGGTCTAGAGACCTCCTCTAATTCCCTCTGTATTAATATCCTAGCTTCTTATCTGGCCAGAGCCAACATGGCATGGCTGCAGGATATGCAGGCACCTAATATCTTGGAGGAGAGATCCAGGGTGCTCTCCTCTTGAGTCATGCTGGCCAGCGCTCTGCTTGCAGACACCACTACAGACACCCTCTCCTGGTCAGCTCGGGCAGTGTCACTGTGGACCTTATAAGGGTTTTAAGTTATTTGGCTCAATAAAGTGCTAGCAGAGGCAAATGATAAGGCTAAAACTTAAGACACATCTGCAGTTTGAGGCAAAAAGGAGATCTTTTCGGGCCCCTGCCTTTAAATCTCGGGCCTCTTCTTCCTCGTTTCACAGACAAAGTCAGTTTGGTGAAAGGGAATACGGGAGGCAGCCCTTTTGTTTTAGGGGCCAGCAGCAGTGCAGGTCTGACCGTGGCAGACATCGAGAGCCTGCCAATGCCCAAGCGACCAAACAGGCATGATTCGCAAGGGGGCGGTGTCATAGGGGACAGGCTGATACTTTTCTGCAAGACTTGGGAAAAGTCAATTTTGGACACCTGGATCTTGCAGTTTGTGTGGCAGGGTTACACCTTAGAGCTCCAAGGAAGACCAAGAAGCAGATTCCTTCCCTCTCCAGTCTCCAAAGACCCTCAAAAATGGGCTGCTATGACGTCGGAGATAGCCAGGTTACAATCCATAGGAGCAATAGAGGAGGTTCCCTCCATCGAGAGAGGCCTTGGCCTCTATTCTATAATCCTTTTGGTCCCAAAAAAGACCGGTCAGCGGAGGGCTGTTTTAGATTTAAAGCATTTGAACAGATATATGAGACCACAAAAGTTCAAGATGGAGACGGTCACCTCCATCTGCCAGAGCCTGTCCAAGGACGATTGGTTGGCTTCCCTGGATCTGAAGGAGGCCTATCTTCCCGTCCCTATCCTGCAGGCCCGCAGACGATGGCTCCGGTTCGCAGTCAACAGGAACCATTGGCAATTCAGGGCTCTGCCCTTCGGCCTCTCATCAGCTCCCCGGACATTCACAAATATCCTCATCTCCACAAGGAGATGTTTTTCCTTACCTGGATGACTCCTAGAGCATCTGGGGGTTGTATTGGATACAACCTTAGATGCTGTATTTGTGCCAGAAGAAAGAAGAGAGAGGATTCGCTCCCTGACCCTTCTGGTGCAAGCCAACCAGCGACTAAGGCTCAAGCTTCTAGCGAGGTTACTGGGGTTGATGAGCTCTTGCTGTCATCAGGTCCAGTGGGTACGCTGAAACCTCAGACCCTTGCAGCAGCTGCTCAGACCATTTCAGAAAGAGCTCACCCTAGGGGCAAATCCTTGGGTCTTAATTCCATCCCACCTAAAGTCCTCCATGTCTTGGTGGTTAGACCCCGGCATTTTCTCAAGCGGGGTTCCTCTAACAGAGCCCCCTTGAAGGGTGCTGACCACCGACGCTAGCCTCAAGGATTGGGGAGCACACATGGAGGGACGATCCATACAGGGTCTATGGTCTCAGAAGGAGAGTTCCAGGACAATAAGTTTTTTGGAACTCAGAGCCATTTGCCTGACCCTGGAACAATTAGCCCCTCTGATTCTCAACTCTCATGTCCTAGTATACACGGACAACACTACCGCCAAGGCATATGTAAACCCATCAGGGGGGCTTGAGATCTCCGTCCCTTCAGAGGGAGGCCTCGAGACTCTTCAGTTGGGCCCAGCTTCACCTGGGGTCTCTGAAAGCTCTGCATATAAGAGGAAAGGACAGACTGGCTCAGCAGAGAGGCGTTAGATCCTCTTGAGTGGTCGCTGAACATGGGGGTGTTCCTCCGCATAACGGAGAGCTTCAGGATGCCAGTCATGGATCTCTTTGCCTCCAAGGAGAATGCGCAGGTAGATCGCTTCATGGCAGTTTTCGGGGCTGCAGGGTTCGTGCCCTGAATCAACCATGACTGCCGGGGCTTCTTTGCGCCTTCCCTCCCTTTCCGTTACTGTCAACGACAGTGGCAAAGATCAGACGGGAGCGGGCACAGATAATCCTGGTGACTCCATGGTGGCCGAGATGTCCATGGTTCTTGGACCTCATGGAGTTGAGCGTGGACAGACCGTTTCCGCTCCCTCTTATCCCGGATCTACTCTCACAGGGTCCCCTATTCCACGAGAAAGCCAGCTCTCTAAGACTGACAGCATGGAAATTGAAAGCCTAGCCTTCTGTAAGAAGGGTTATTTGGGGGCAGTACTGGGAACACTTTTGGCAGCCATAAGGCCGGCTACCAGGAGATCCTACAGAGCTACCTGGAGGTTTTCTCCCTTTGGGCTCTGGATAAGGGGGTGGATCCATGCAGACCCTCAGTACCCCAGGTGCTGGATTTTCTACAGGACGGGTAGGACAAGGGCCTTAGACACAACACCCTGGCTAGACAAGTTTCAGCCCTGAATTCTGTGTGGTCCACTATATCTAACAAAAACATATTGGCTCACAGGTATATTCGTCAATTTTTTGCAGGCAACAAAGCACCTTTCCCCTGTGGTAGTACATAAATGCTCTTCATGGGAATTAAACCTCATGCTTGATGCATTGACACTTTCTCCTTTCGAACCTTTAGGCCAGGTTTCCATGTATATGTTGTCACTAAAGGTAGCTTTTCTAATAGCGGTTACTTCGGCCAGGCGGATGTCAGAGCTGGAGACTTCCAGTGGAGGAAAACTTTTGCATTTTCCATAAACAGTCACCCTGAGACTAGATCAGGCCTTCCTGCCAAAGTATAACTCCATTTTCCACAGATTGCAGGAGCTGAATTTACCTTCCTTCCATCTTAATCCAATACAGCCGAAGGAAAAGTGGTGGCATACCTTGGATGTACGCTGTGCCCTCAAAATATATCTAGTTTGGACTCAGAAGTTCCGTAGATCAACGGCCCTTTTTGTTAACTTATGATGTAGTATAAGGGGTACAAAGGCGTCGCAAGTCATTAATTTCAAAAGGGGTCAAACATGCCATTATAGAGGCATACAAAGCTAAGGGTAAAGTCCCTCTGCTTCAGATTTGGCCTCGTTCCGTCAGAACAGCTGCCACCTCCGAGGAGATTTGCCACCTCCGAGAGCCTCCTCCGAGGAGATTTGTAGAGCAGCGACTTGGGCATCTGTACACACCGTTAACAAAATAGACACCAATCAGCTGAAGCAGCTTTTGGGAGGAGAGTGCTCCAGGCAGTCCTGGAGTCTCCTGGGGCTGTCTCTTCCCTCCCTTAGGAGTATCCTGCTTGGGTATATCCCAACCAGAGGACTGTCTGCAGCAGGGGGAGAAAAGAGAATTGGTCACCTACCTCGGTGAATTCTTTTCTTCCTCTGCTACACAGACAGTCCTCCGGATCCACCCAGAGAAGAGTTGGGAGATATATGGGATAAGGACCCCTGGGGGGGGGGATCGCTTCCTATTCTAGTTTTTCAAGTTTTAGGTTATTGTTGTTATCAGTAGGCTTGGGGCAGTGGGTTGTTGAGTTTTCTGTTAACAACGTAAGGCTGCCGGTCCTCCGCTTTGGAACTCATGGTGATTACAGGCGGGGTAGCGCAGGAGGCGCATGCACAAAAGGTCTGCTGTGTTCTTCTGCCTCCTGCTGGTCAAAGGGGAGCTACCCAGCTGGAGGATTGTGTATGTAGCAGAGGAAGAAAAGAATTCACCAAGGTAGGTGACCAATTCTCTTTTCCCCAGGCTTCTTACAATAGAGCAACTCAGATTAATTTTTTCCCTGAAAGTTGAAGTTTGAGGGCATACTATTCCTTTCTCCACTAAACCCTCTTTTATCCTCCAGCAAAAATTCCTGGTGACATCTACAGTGCTTCACTTTGGAAAATATGATCAACCTCTGGGATGAGATGCAACGATGTCTCTTCCATGTTCAACCCTGCGTAGAGATAGGCAATAGAGACAAAGTAGTACAGTGACAGCTTTTATTGGACCAACTAAGTACTTATTTTTTTTGGTCATAGAGCTATCATTGGATGTAAAGGTTTTGTTTGGGATGGCCATGCTGGCTTCATCACTCATGCCCATAAGGCCCCAGTTCTTGAACACTTACTTCAGTGGGAGTACATGCATGTATATGTTTTCAAGATCAGGACTCAAATGGGTTGTGCAGATCATTGGCTTTCTAGAAGATGGCTTTTAGAAAGAGAATCTGGGAAACAAAATCAGTTTGTATGCACAGAGCACCAGGTTTGATCCCTGGACCTTCAGAAATGCCATTCAAAGTTACAGGAGCAACTGCTACTATCTCTCCTTAGTTCAACCATTAGCATAGATGCCAGAGCTAGGGTGGGGGAAGGGGCAACAGTCATGCTTTTTAAGCAAGAAGGCCATGCTTCCCCCTGTTGTACAGAGACAGATATCTCCTCACACTCCCAAATTAGGGCCAGTGGATTTTCTGAAATTATGGCTGTGCCATAGTGTGGCCACCCGCTGGAAGAGGGGGGGAAAGCTATTTACAGAGATGGGCTGCAGGCAGCACAGCAAGGAGCCCAACCCTAACCCAGCAGCAGCAACAACAACATGGGCTTTTGGGGGACAGAGCAGAACCAAATGAGCCCCTCACATTTTCACTCCTTCAGAAGTTGGTCTGCAGCACTTGTAATTTAAATGTAAGAAGAAGCCCGAATTCTTAGCTGTACGTCCCATGTTTAGGGGAGAGGGAGTGGCTCTGTGAGGTGTGGCTGAGCGGAAACCTGAGAGTTTCTGGTGTGTTGTGGCTGTGCTGAGAACTACAGAGGGGAAGAACCTGCTTTCAAGGATTGGTATTGGTGCAAGCCCTAAGATCCAGTCTGCCATCTACCTTCATCTCCAAGCTGTACTGGCCTGAGTTACATGGCTATGTTGGCTTGAGATATGGTGTTTCATCATTACTTCCAGCAGCTGGTGCTTCCCTCCCCTGTGTGCTCATGACTAGTACGCCTGCTTAGGATAACAAACAAGTAAATCTCCTAATAAGTAGAAAACTTGATGTGGCTGGGGTGTTCGTTTGTGCCACGGCTTGCTGCAACACTTCTACATCCTGCCGCTGCTGCTATGCTGCAAGACGTGACTCCTGGCTAGAAGCAGAAGCATTAGCCCCAGTCTCTTCCCTGGCAGGGCTGAGGCTGTTGTGGATGGGAAGGAGGTTGGGTCCTACTACTGCCTCCCATTAGCTGGCCAGAAGAGTGTATTGCCATTCTAGTAGCAACAGCCCCTGTCAAAATTAGACTGCTCCTGAACAAGGGCTGCCAAAGTACGGGCGGGGGATGGTGGAGTGCTGGGGTACAGCCACATGAGCTGCAGAGGGCCCAATCCTCGCATGACCCCATGGCAAACTGTCAGGCTCTGGGGGCGGAGCCAAGGAAAGGGGAGGGGGAGTGGGTAGACAGGAGGGGGGAACGGGGTGTAGGGAATCTGGGATGTCCCTTAGTACACATGGGGAAACCTCTCAGCTGCTCTCCGATACCAAGGAGCTAGGGTGTTCAGCATGGATCCTAGTACTGCTGGTCTAAGAACGCCTACGGCTCATCATTGAGGTCAAGGGACAGGGAATCCAGAAGTGAAGGATCAAGGAACTAGAGGCAGGGTTCAAGGAACCAGAGGTAGGGGAGCGAGGGATCAGGGGTAAGGAACACTGACCCAGGGGAAAGGGAACGAGGGATATGGGGTAAAGAACAAGGAACCAAAAGGCAGGGGAGCAAGGGGTCAGGGGTAAGGAACAAGGAGCCAGGGGAAAGGGAGCGAGGGGCTAAGATTAGGGATCGAGAAACCAAGGCTAGGGAGACAAGGGGACAAGACTAGAGAGCAAGAAACCGAGATTAGGGATTGAGAAACCGAAACTAGGGAGCGAGGGAAACCTGAAG
>QEPC01005976.1:924471-934904 GCA_003113815.1 Sphenodon punctatus
GGGGGGGGGGGGGGGGGGGGGGTTATATATATGATTGATTTGCAGTGAAACGAAGCATCAGGCCAGGCAGCGCTATATATGGGAGTGTTCAGGAGGGTCTCCTGGTTGTGTTCGTGTGTCACTTGGGGTGATCCAAAGCTTCATGGTCGATTTCATACTAGGTGTAATGCAGTTCCATATTCTCAGTGCTGAATTTAATTGAAAACTTGTGGCTGTGGAGGGGTGGGTCTGGTACATACCATTGATACACGCTGAATCCAAGAGTCAGGTTGGGCAGAGCTGTGTATGGGTCTGTTCAGGAGAATCGCCCCGTTGTGGGAATGTATCACTTGGAGTTACCCGAAGTTTCGTTTTTGATTTGTAGTGGGTCAAAGTTCCTTATTCTCAGTCCTGTACCGAATGGAATAGAAGCGGCTGCAGGGAGTGCTGTTATCTACGACAGATTTGTGCTGATACCAAGTGTCAGGTGGACAGCACTATATACGGGAGTGTTCAGGAGAGTCTTGGTTGTGGGCATGTGTCACCTGCGGTGACCCAAAGCTTCATTTTCAATTCAGAGTCAAATGCAGCTCCTTATTCTCAGTCATAAACTTAATGGGAAAGAATTAGCTGTGGGGTCTCGTGTACACATCAGATTTGTGCTGAAACCAGGCATTGGGTTAGGCAGCGTTATGTACCAGAGTGTTCAGGAGAGTCTCCTGGGTGTGCATGTATTGGTGGGGGTGACTCGAAGCTTAAATTTTTATTTGTAGTGGGTTACATACAGCTCCTTAATCTTAGTCATGAACTTAATGGAAAAGAAGTGGGGAGAGGCGGGGCTGGCACATAGCATGGATTTGGGCTGCAGCTGTGTCCCCTGCAACTGAACACTGCATTTTCTGCACTAGGGCCCATTCCAGTCTGGCTCCACTCCTGGCCTCTAGCACAGTAATGTTTTTAGCCCCACCTCATGACTGGAAAGACCCCTTTGTAGGCAAATCCACATGCGACAGTCTGAACCACCTTATTTCCCTGCAACTTTCCAGACAGAAAATGCTTTTGATGGTGAATTTCCTTTTGCTTAAATTGCTCTTTTTATTGAGGAGTATAACATTTCTATCTGTGGCTCTTTACAGTTTCATATTAATGTTGCAGTTTCTGTGTTTAAGAAATAGCTTAGGGCCTTTCCTCTCTGCTCCCTCTCCTTGTCAAACCGCTGATGCAGGGAAAAGGTTTAGCAATGTGCTGGGTAAATCAGTCAGAGAGATCAGAGTTCAGATATGCTAGGGGCTTGGCCGCTTTGGGGGGAGACAGCGTTAGTGTTGTAACTCAATAAAACACAGAAGAGCTAGTGTGTTTTTTCCCTCCTACCCCATGTGCTAGAAGCAGCTTCTTTAGACACTTCCAAGACATGCTCATAAAAGAGTGCACTGATTTAAAAGGTGCACTCGGTGAATAAAAAATCCACCCGCATAGATTTTGAGCTAGACTGATGGAAGGTGCGCCACTTGCAGCGGGTCATTTAATCTATATGCCCCGCAGGGCTACCTGGTGGGATTCTCACAGGGCCAGAGACAAATGGAAAAGCAGCCAAAGAACGATTATTAATGGTCGGTTATCCACTTGGTTCAACTTCTGAGCAACACTTCTGAATTCTCTCAGCCCATGGCTAGTTTTAACTTGGGCCCTAGAATCAGTTACTGCCCTACCAACCACTGGCCTCGGGAGCCGGGAGCAGAGGTGAGGGGATACACATAGATGCATGACCTGGCCCCTCCTCTTCCTGAGTGCACCCCCAACCGCTATTCCCCTTAATGTTAAAAGGGGCACAAATTGGAGCCCTGATCACATCAGCTTTTCTGCCTCGCAGGAAATTTACCGGTACTTTTTACCCTAGGGAGGAATAGGTTCCTGACCCCCTGCTCTCAATACACAGAGTTTGGGTGCTGTCGAAGGCATATTTTCCCTTGGGCACTACGATTGCGGCGTCACAAGCCACGGAAGGGTTAGAAACTGGAGAGGATTGCTGCCCTCCCTCTGAAATCCTGCCCCGGGCTCGCGCTCTGTTTTCCTGGGCCGTCCTGCCTCCCACAGCACGGCTCCTGTTCCAGCGCCGTACGGGATTTGGGCACCCCCCTCGTGCCCTGGAGGAGGAGCCGTCGCCGAGTCTCTAGCAGGCAGACCCGCGGTGAGTTGGGGAAAGTGTTTCTAGTAATAATGACCAACTCGTTCCCCGGCTCCTAGCAGAGCCTGCTCTCCCGGGGGCGTGGGCACGGGACTCTGTCCCCTGCAGCTTCCTAGGGACGGCCCGGGAGCCGCTTGCCAGCCTATCCTGAGCCACCCTCTGGTAATACGGGCTCGGCCCAGGGGAGTCCGAGTCCGGCTCGCTGGCAAGGACACCTGCTTAGAACCCGCAATGTTGCAGGGTTCGGATCCCGAACTCTCGCCCCCAGCCGAGTTCCATCGAACCATCTTTCCCCCATCGGAAGAAGCCATGTGCTGCCCCATACAAGTTCCGGCCCTTCCTGAACTGCACCATATCCTGGAGCTGAGACTGTGAGACCCCCAGCAAGCAGTCCTCCTCCCTGCCACAAATGGGGTCATTCCCTTTGGAGAGTCTCCTGACACTGAACTGCTTCTTTCCCTCCCCCAAGCAGAGGAAAATGCTGAGAAAGGCCTTTCAAGCTCTTGTTCCCCCTTGCTGACCCTAAAGATACCATTCAATCAGGAGTGCGATAATGTTTGATTGTGAGGAGAATACATGCAACCAGCTGATGTTAAATATTAACAGTATTAGCCACTATATAATCAACTTTGAGTCGGCAGACAACTGGTCAGCCCTGGAGAAAGAAACTAGTCCAGCTTTTGCGGCTCTTCCCTCAGCTGGCAGCAGGTACTGCATTCTCTAAGAAGTCTGATTAGCTGGTTTAAGATCATAGTTTGCTTCTGCTATAACGCTTTGATTTCAGTAGACAGTTTTTGCTTAAAGCAGAAGTTGCTGTATTGATGTCTGTTTTTCTCAGAGGACTTAATTTTAACAGATTGCACTGAGAGTAAGAATTTTAATCCAAAGTAAACCTTAATTATTCATGATAAATAGCAAAAGTAAGCTAAGAAGCCCTGCATAACTAAATGTTACATTCTGCAATACTGAGTGACAGTTGGAAACATTTAAAAAATGTATATTGTATATACGGTAATGAGATGTTGTCATTTTGGATTTAGTGACTACTCCAGTGCTACATGCTAAGATCTCAAGGTGCAAGATCAAAAGAAAAATGTTAGTTTAGATACTTAAATAACTATGTAGAGACAATGAGCTGGATATTTTAATTGATACTAAGATTATTTTTAGGGTCAAAATGACAGTAGTAATCCTGAAAATCTAAGTGTTTCTATTTATTCATCTCCATATATAATCAGCTTTTTTCTATGAAGCAAAAATAACTTCATGGCTGATTTTAGTAATTCAATTATTTTATTTTTAATTTAAATGCAATATTCAGAAGTATCCAAGGTCTTTGACATCTGGGTGGTTCATTCAGTAAAGGAGAAAAGAATTGCTGTGAGTACCCATAAACAAATGGAGATGTTCTTTTAATATATCTGTATATTTGTAGCAGAGGGGTGCTGTCAGGCTCTATACGCATAACATTGCTAATGCCTATTTTCTAATCTGGACATGTCGTTTGTCTGCTCTGAAAATTCTATCTGGGTGGATTTGCAGGAACGATCTTTTTCTCTTGAGTGTGTTCCAGTCACCTATCTCTTGTAGCCTGCCAGTATGTTTCCTGCCAGGGCACAGGAGTTGAAACAGAGTATAAACCTTGCATCCCTTGTCTCTGTCTCCCACTCTCCCATATGCCTTACTTTTTGAGCTGAAAGGGAAAACATCTGCATGATAAAGAATAAGCTAGCAGACCTGCTGGGCATAGACCACAATGAGAAGAACCCAGGAGTCTAATATAGACTCAAAGTTTAGTTAACCCAGCCACACTGCTAATGCTGCTACAACATCCTCCCAAATAGCTATTTAACTAGTGGACAAAATGCCAAGTCCTCCTGATGGCTGAATATAAAAGAGCAGCAAACAGTTGTTCTTGTAGCTCAAGTGGCAAAGCTTTGAAAAGGAAAACAGAAGGTCAGGCCTTCAAGAATCTTTGTGTGTGTGACTTTATTTTTTAAAAATTAATATCTTTTAAAGAAAGATTGTTTCAGGCAGCTACAGATTAATCTGAATCCGTAACACCCATCCCTAATATATGTGTGTGTGTGTGTATGTATGTATGTAGAGCTGTGTTGAGGAATTCTGGCCTGTGGGCTAAATCCAACCCTTTTGCCATTTCTTATTTATTTAGATGACATATCCGTGAAACTATAAGACCCTACAAAAATAAAAACCATTGTCTCTTGAAAATTGGTTTTATACCAACATGATGTTTGCATCATAGTAGCACAGGGATGAAGAACTGGCTGCCAAGTGGCCCCTGGCGGTTCCCCCACATCTGCATTCTCTGCAGTGTGGCTCTCGTGCTTTGCAGCCCTCCAGTTGCTGGACAGCTGTGGAGTGCTCTTGGGTCAGTGGCCATGCCTCACTATATAGATGGCCATGACCCCCGACCCCCCCCCCGCCCCACTGCAGAATGCTGCAGCCTGCAGAGCCTTGTGGTAGTGAGGATCCACTGGTAAGGTGTGGGGGGAAGATTCCCCACCCCCTATGGTAGCATTTTAAAAAAAGCATTGGTCTGCAGGCAACATTAAGCAATCAGGAACAATAATGAATTAACTCAGCAATTGAAACACTAGAAAAGCTTCTTTACGATTTCTTTTTTCCCACACCCACTTACTCAATCTTGACTTTCTTCAAAAGTCCTGTCGTATCGATGGATATTGCAGAATGCTCACAAGGTTATGAAGATTTTTAATGTCTGGGGATAAAAAAGAACCAATTGTCTACTGTCTTATTGTTATGGTTTTATTTATGTTGGTGGGAGTGGCACTGTATAACTCTAATTATTCTTCCATTAATTTTAAACACAGGTAGTATCTCCAACATATGCACTGAGTGCTTACCCCCCCCCCCCCGCAAAACTATAATAGAATAACCACTCAGTAATATCTTGAAAAATCAGCTTCCCTAGCGAGTAGTATATCTGACAGCTTGAAAGACATTTAACATATATCCCATTCCATTCCAGTTCAAGTTTAATTTGAATGAAGAGCTGATTTCCTTTGTACAAATTATTTCTTTCACAGATTTGTAGTTCTTTCTTGCTAAAGCAATGTCCTCCCTTAAAATTGAGTGTGTTATAAAAGACCATTGCAAAATTGGAGAATGTCCTACATGGGAAGAAAAGGAAAATTCACTCATGTACGTAGATGTAACTGGTAAAAAGGTTTGCAGATGGGACTCAACCACTAACCATGTGCAGAGGATTTCTGTGGGTAAGTGCTTTTAAAAATTTCATTGAATGGCAAAATATAATTCATAATGGAATATTTATCTTGCAAAATGTGCTCTCTCATATAAGACTTGGAGTGCTATGTACATACTGTAATAAAAAAGCACATGAATATGCTTTAGTGGCATAGCTTTCAGTGCTGGCTCTGTAAGGAATGGATACCAGTTTACACAAATCTAGTTGACTGTTACCTCAGTAAATTGAGCAACGTGCAAGTCTAGACTTTCTAGGAGCACTTTAGGATAAAGCTGCATCTGACAGTGCTTTTTCAGACTTATAGACTGAGCAACAGCCAACAAAGGACATCTTTTGGGTTATATTATTGGTCTTTACTACTAATACTCCCTGGCCTTAGCAACTCTCACAATGGGTGTTTTAACACACACGTTTCTCCTGGATGTTTGCGGTTACATCCTGAACTTTGTGTGTCTAAATCACTCTCCCAGATCTTAAACATCCGGATCTTTGAACTTCTGTATAGAACTTCTCCCCAAACGTTTGTGTGTAAAAGGTTCTCCTGGTAAACTGCTTTGCTCCAGGCAGCTGTGGTCACTTGGTTTCCATGGCAGCCTGTCACGTTTACAGCTGCTGCTACTTTAGGCTGCCTCAGGGCAGTGTTTGTGTGAAGAATGCATCCAGGAACTGCCTCAAGGCTGTGTGTGTGTGTGTGTGTGAAGAATGCATCCGGAACTTACTTGTGCACTTGTAAACCCAGAAGATTGAAAAATCCAGAACTTTAAGGTGTGTGTAAAAATGCCCAATATAACTCCACCTTTTTCTTTCAAGCATATATTCTTCCCATCGGTGCTGCTAGTCCACATTAAGAGACTGCTCAGTATTATTATCCAATTGAATTTAGCTGATCATGAGACTAGACACCAAATCTCTTTCCAAAATATACTTGGCTGGTTTATCTCCCAGCATCACCTGACCACATGCTCGGACTGCCAAGGTCATTGTCCACTTTACTGGCATGTCTGGGTGGCTTTACACCCTGTGTTCAGGATTGCCAACACAGGCACAGCACAGTGGATGCATCTACGCACATTTATACATAACAGCTCGGGGAGGAGGAAGGACTTACTGATCTCTGGAAGCAGTGATCAGAAGCAGCTCCCACAAGCTATTGTGCAGAGGAAGCAAACCTTACTGATCCTGGGAACAGCAGCTAGCAGCGGTGCTGCTCGAGACCCCCCAGACCAGGGAAGCAGCTGGGAGTCAGGACCTGGTGGAAGCTTCTCTGGTGGAAGCAGGAGATATGGTGGCGGGAAGACAGGTTCACTTGCTCTCGCAGTGGATCAGGGATCCCCCATGAGTGGGTAATGCATGGCCATAAAGTAGTGAGGCTACACACCACAAAATTGGTGGTGGTGCTTAGACGCTATGGTAAGTACTTGTGAGTGGCATCTAAAAATACTCTCTTTTATACCAGTATTGAATAGCATAGAGCTTATTGCTATAAGCATTTATAAGCCAAAATGAGTGTTACGTTTGGCCAGTTTTATTCATAGGATGTTTAAAACAATATTGCCTACCCAAAGCATTAAAGAAACCCCAAAAAACCCACACAAAACAAACCTCTAACACTCACGAAGCTCAAACATAGTATTTTGTGCTTTTCAAGCCACATTTCAAGGTTTTCTTCACCGCTGCTAAGGCTTAGATTTTCTTTCCTTTAAGAATGCCCAAATAAAGGTAAACCAAGATCCCAGGACTGCAGAAGCTGAGGATTTAAGAAAAGTAACACAGTACTTACAATAAAATCATGAGAATGGGTAACCCTGTTTAACTGCCACTGTTTCCACATCTCTGCTCGTTCAGTCGATTTTTGCTTTCCAAGTTGTGTGTGTTGCATTTGTCTGAGGAAGTAATTAAAACTTTGCAAAGTGGTGGTTTGTATTCCTACTGTAGTTGATATGCTTGCTTCTAGTTATGCTTTGGTCATAAACTGTTATGATTTCCCTTCCTTTGCTAGGCTTTGATAGATGCTAGGCTTTGATAGAAACATGTGTTACGTGAACGGCTCAATTTCAACTTGGAGTTTAACTTTACCAACGATCCCCTCCACTGCTAATAACCTGAAATTTGAGGTTATGTAATGGGTCATGAGCTATAAACTAATCATGAATGATTTTATATATATTTTTTTGCTTAAGCACCTGGAAGTTTGACTGTTCGTTGTGTAGTATGTGGGCTAACCTCTGTGGCTAAACTTTGTGAGCTTCCATTGACTATGAAAGAAATGATTATTGAGAAATAATGGGCTCAAATTTCAAGAAAGCAGATTTTCTCCCAGGGTGTCCTCCTGAACAGACAGTTAAAAACAGTAGGTTAGATTCCTGCCACTACCAGTAGGAGGCAGACTTCCCAGGGGCAGAGCTGGGGCAACAGTAGGCCAGTGGCGTGTCTTAACCCAGCTGCAAGGAGTTCCCAGGGTTAACTTTGGATGGACATTACATTAGTTAATGCTGGGAACTCCTTGCTGCTGCGTGAAGTACTGCCACTGGGGGGGTAGAGAGCCCTCTTACTGGGGTCCCGTCCACTCTCTTTCCCACTGGGTTCAAATTAACCATAGCAGGCTAAAAAAAATAGATCACGTTGCCATCGCCTACCTTAATCCTCGATTTTCATGGCATGCTTGGCCACCTGTAGTCTTCTGAAGGTGTAGGCTTTGGGACAAGCCTGCCTTCTGGCTTGGAGAACTGGGAGGTCTGACTTGCCTCCCTGTCCTGCGACAAGCTGAATCAGAAGAAAATGAAAGGGAAAAGAAGGACAGGACAGAGAAGAAGTAGGAAGGAAAAGATTTGGTGCTGGTGCGAGAATAGGAAGGGGAAGAGAGAGGTTTAGTGGGCGACAGGGGAAAGGAGTCTCGTCTTCAGCCTTCTCTTCTGCCATGCTCCTACATACTTTCTCCTCTGTTAACAACGAAAGCAGTTGCAGGCTTGTATAGCAACCAAGCATGCCCCATCCAAACCAGCATCCCTAGTAACTACACTGTATCCCTGGCAGCCAAATGCCCATCTAAACACATAGGCCCTTTTCAAGCAAACACACCCCATCCAGAGCAGCATCCCTAGTAGCCACACCATATCCCCTGCAGCCAAATGCCCGTCCAAAGAAACAGGTCTTTTTAAAAAGTTTGGCCTGTTGCGGGCCTGCATTGCAAGCAAACCAGCCCCATTCAGACCAGCATCCCTAGTAGCTACACCATATTCCCGACAGCAAAATGACCATCCAAAGGAACAGGCTTTTAAAAAAAGTTTGGCCAGTTGCAGACCTCTGTTGCAACCAAACCAGCCCCATCAAAATTTAAACAATGCATTTCTGTTTCTCAACAAAAATCCCAGGCAAGATGCTCAAAAATCACACAGTCACAAGCAGAGAGGCCAGAAACTACTTTCCAGCAGGGAGCAACAAGCTGAGAGGCCAGAAACTATTTTCCAGCAGGGAGCAGCAATGAAACAGCGAAGGGACCATTTTAAAAAAGAGTAGCCATGACCAGTAGACCTACACATTTACAAAATGGCCTCTCCACTCATGCTTGGGAGGGGAGAAGGAAAGCAGCAATGCATCATGCAAACACAGAGCAAGCAAAGCAAACCATCTTAAGGCAACAATGTTATGTGCAGTCCTTAGCACACCATAAAAACAGCAGCAAGTATTTCCACTTGTCCCCCAAAACATGCTACACAGCTCTGTTGCAATGTAAGAGGTAGCTTTTGCTGCAACCAGACACAGAGCATTCATGCAAGGACTAGCCATTAGTGAAAAAGCCTGCCACAACATCCCACCAAACCGCAAAGGGCGGGGCCATTTTAAAACGCAAGGAACATTCCAGTAAAGATTGGAAACCCTTCTATCCAAGCCCCTAGGTCCCCCACCTGTAAAACAGAAAGCAGACAGTTTACGTCAAAAACAGCCAAGAAAGAGACCAATTTTAACCAAGTGTAGCCATGGCCAGTGGGGGCACCAGAAAATGGCCACGGCCTTTGCACATGCGTGAGGGATTTGGGAGAGGAGCGGGGGAAACCAGCAATGCACATGCAAACACAGAACAAGCAAAAGTAAATCAGATCTTAAGCCAACTGAACCATATTATGTGAAGTCTTAGCACACCACAAAAGCAGCAGTGAGGAATTCTGCTTGTCCCCCAAAACATGCTTCACTGTTACAGCTCCCTTGAAGCCCCATTTTCCCCAGCAGCCCCCTTAACCCCCAGCCCAATTCTTCTTCTTCTTCTTTCTTTATAAGCATTTATATAGTGCCAGCGATGTACCTGGCGCTTTACAAAAACAAGATAGACACGGTCCCTGCCCGAGAGCTTACAATCCAGCAGCCCCATTCCACCCTTACCCCAGCCCCTTTACCCCCCTCAGCCCCATTTTCACCAGTGTCTCCCAGCAGCCCCATTCCTCAGTGTCTCTCCCAGACCCACCCACCCCGCCCAACCCAGTGACCCAAACAAAAAAGAAGCCAAGCCCTTAGCCAAACATTGCATAGTCAAGAAAATAACTAACTAGCTGCTGGGGCTGTGTTGGATGCTGTTCCAGCAGCAGCGTGGGGTAACAAAGCCACAAGCAAGCCAGGCCAAGCAGCAGCCAGGCCAGCCAGCACTATCTCTTCAACAAAATCGTGCAGATCACCAGCACGCCAAATGAGGAGAGCTCTCTTCTAACCCCACCCTAGGGGGTGGGCTTCAGGCAGGCAGCCTGAGCCCTCAGCAGCAGCTGTGTACATGGTGCACACTGCCTGGACATTTAAATCTGCTGTCCAGACAATGTGTTCCACAGCAACCCATAGGCAGGGCCCCGAGGGATCCGCGGGTCTGCGAATCGCAGATTTCCCGCAGAATTCCCCTCCCCCCGCGGAATCTCCTGCCCCGCTTACCCCAGCGCAGAATTTCCAGCCTGCGCTGCGGGGACGCGGGGCAGGAGATTCTACGGGGGAAGGGGAATGAACAAACCCTCGGGGCTTCCCCTCCCCAGCCTCCCC
>QEPC01005976.1:945081-971182 GCA_003113815.1 Sphenodon punctatus
CATGCTGCCGCGTGCACACCCATCCCTCCCCCCCCCAGCCATGGCTTGTTTAAAATGGGGCTTTGTCTGTCTCTTACATCTTGGGCCAACATGGCACCACCTCTCTGGAGACTTTCTCATCCAACTCATCCGTTGAGGAGTTTAGGGATTTTTTGCTCTGTTTTTAAAAGGTGAATGATAATGATTCTTGGTCACTGATATAGAAAATAGTAACTTTTGGGAAGGTTAAATTCTAACCCTCTTCAGGTTAATACGTGAACATGGCTGAGTGGTTGCACCCAGCATGTGGGGTGGAGTCCATTTGTGTGGGGTGGGAGTGTGTGAGAGGGCGACATCTTAAAAGTGATCAGACACGTTTAGCAGTTTCTGCTAAAGAGACCGACAAGAAACCATTCTCTCTCACTTGGGACAAACATAACAATCACACTCTAAATTACATTCTCTGCTAAAGACGCAGAAGGGGTGATAATAGACATGACAGGGCCCGCTACGACCCACCTGGGCCGCAGACTTACTGTCATGTCTATTTCTGGCCTGCCAGATGTGAGCCCGCGGCTGCCCCATCCTGGGTAGGCAGCTGGCCCAGATGTGGTCCCACAGAAAACCCCGGGCCTACAGGCCAGGCCAAGGGCTGCCTAGGCGGGCCATAGTGGTCCCACCTGTCTCTTTGCAGCCCCATCCCCCGCCAAGGATCCGGAGTCAGCATGGCTGCCCATCATGGCAGGGCACTGGGGCCATGCCGGGGGCGGGGCTGCCCACCTGCACAATTTGTTCTCTTTCCCCCCCACTGGGATGGGGGAGGGGAGGGCTCGCCAGCTGGCCTGATCAGGCGCACATTTATTCCGTGCCCCAACCTGACCCCGTCAGGGCCACCCTCCCCTCCCAGAGCATGTAGCTGGCATGTTGGCTACATGTTTATTTTTACCCATACTGATCAACCATTCCCCTTTTGGTTTCAACTGTTTTGAATCTTTACAAAAATAACTTCTCCTGAGGAGGTTTTCTGTCCAAGAGGAGAACATCACTCATGGCAGGGTGCACTTGTTCTCTGTGGCATTGGGCTATCTGCTTAACAGCTGTATCCTTGCAGGTACCATGGGTATGGAGATTCGACCTGCAGTGCTAGAGAGGAAACAAGGGTCTCTCTATACTCTCCTTCCTGACCATTCTGTGGTGAAACACTTTGGCCAAGTGGACATCTCCAATGGCCTGGACTGGTCTCTTGATCACAAAACTTTCTTTTACATCGACAGCCTGTCATACTCTGTGGATGCCTTTGACTATGACCTGCAAACAGGAAACATTTGTACGTATGCTTTTTTATTTTAGTCTTTAAATGTGTCTCTGATTCTCTCTCTCGACCATTAAGCAACAATCAAACTGAATATCAACTTTTTTGTGTTGGGACATCTGGAGTTATTGTTTGTGAGACTTTTAATTGAAAGTGGCTCCCTGGCAAGAACACCTTTCTAGAGTAGCCATACTGTTTTAAAGGATGCTGTACAAGTATAAAAATAAAACCCAAGAAACTGAATTGACAACACAGGTTTATTAATTATTACCACATATTCAGTAGTTTAGCTGGGGGGCGGGGGGACAGACACACATCATCATAACTTGCAATGGAATAACAATTTGGATAAGTAAACCAGCCAGCTGGAAAGGTCTGTATCAGGAATGTGGAACCTATTCCCTCCTGTGGGCCAGATGGGACTTGGGGTGTGCTCAGGATGAGCGTACGAAGGGGAGGGCCCAAACAATGCATCTGTACCATGGATCCAACTCCTGTCCTTGAGTACATTCCCACATCTCTGCTCCCTTTTACCTGTAGTCAGTCTTTCAGTGTTTGATGGATAGGGATTGGATACAGGGGCCAAATCCAGAAAAAGGAAAAGAGGATTAATAATGTTCCCCTCCTCTGGTCTATATACTGTTGAAGCTCCTTGAGATCTTTCAGATGAGAAAAAGCGTTTGGTAGCTATTTGTAAGAATCTGACTTGCGATTCAATCATGCATGATTTCTTCCCTTAAAGGGGGACCTACATGCAGTGTAGATGATGCTGCTGGTGGGGTGAGGAGTGTTGTTTGAAGAGTTTTTGTGAAGGAAACCTGTGCTGAGCAACCCTGCCCTGTCAGGCTTGCTCAACATCAGCAGGAGTCTGCGTGACCAGCAAACCCCTTTCATGTATCATCTCCACCATGGGGGGAAGTGGACATGGGCTGCACTGTGTGTTGGCTCCCCATACTGGGGAGGGGAATGGTGTGAGACAAGCCATTAGGAAAATGCTAATTCACAATTAATAAATGTCTGACCTACTCCCTAACATGTCTTGATTTTTCTACAGCCAACCGCAGAAGTATGTACAAGCTGGAAAAGGAAGAAAACATACCTGATGGAATGTGTATTGACACAGAAGGGAAACTCTGGGTGGCCTGTTACAATGGAGGCAGAGTGATCCGTATAGATCCTGAGACAGGTACACCTTGACAAAAGATGAATGGAATTTCAGGATTAAATAACCTAAGTTGGGATATGTATATTTCCAGAAGTACATTTTTCCTTGGTTTGTTAGGATAGCATGCTGTTGTATGACATGTTCCATAAAACACCAATTCTTTAACCGAGTACACCCACTTTTGGAAGTGGGAGTAAAATCTATCGAACAATTTTTCGTTGGAAGCATTTCATTTTAAAAATTACTCTTGTGCTAGCTTAGTTACAGAGGAAGGGAATCCTGAAGGATAGGATGTCAATGGGTGTTTTCAGACGTTACGGGGCCGTTTGGCCCCGTACCGAAAACAACCCTTTCATTCCCCGCAGGGGTCACCCCGTCACGCCATATCAGACGTGCCGGGGGGATCCCGGCGGGGAATCTGGGAGGGGGCGGGGCCGCGCGGCGCAACGTGCGGCCGCACGGCCCTGCCCCCTCCACGCACCCCGCCACCCGCCCTCCGGGGAGAAGGGCGGGCGGTGGGGCCACTGCGGCCGCCTTCGTCGGGCCGGATGTGCCGTGGCCCGGGATCCCACCGGGGATCCCGGGCCATGGCAACCGGCCAGATGTTACTTTTTTTTGGTCCCCGCTGGGGATCTCTTTGACCACGCTTCCCGGGACATTCCCCCGGCTAGCCCGGGAAGCGTGGTTCAAATTGACCCCATGCGGGTATTGACCGTGGCGAACATCTGGTGGCCGCCAAACAGACGTTCGAGCCACAGTGACCACAGGTGGGTATTCACCGTGGTTCACTGTGATCTCGTAACGTCTGAAAATACCCATTGATATCAATGTTCAGGTGTGTAAGGATTTACATTCTTTATGTTTTACAAAAATGTAGCTGAATGTGCTATGTAAATAAGTTATGTACTATCTTTATAAATACCAAATCCATTTTGAAATCCCGCTAAGTTTCTGGCAGCAGTGGTATTGAGTGCAAGTGATAAAAGAGATGAAGTCTCATGAGTAGGGGTGTGTGTGTTCACTGTGTTTTCACAATGGGGAAAACGCAGTGAACACAGGTTCCTGATTATGATTTAGGTCCATCCATCCCCATCAGCCATCTAGGATTGGGAGAAATGTTTAGCTAAATTGTGTGAGCCAACCTGAGCCGTGTGGAAAGGACAGCATAGAAATTCAATAAATAAATAATAACTTGACTACAGAAAACGGACTACCAACAGCAATATATATTTGTTTTTCCAGGGAAAAGAATCCAAACTGTGAAGCTGCCTGTTGACAAAACAACTTCTTGCTGTTTTGGTGGGAAGGATTATTCTGAAATGTATGTGACTTCTGCCTGTGAAGGAATGGATGACGAGTGGCTGTCACGGCAACCCCAGGCTGGCAGCATTTTCAAGGTGAGCAGATTGTTTCCATGCATTTAAAAGATCAGAAGCTTTTGTTTCATTTCTTATTTCAAGACAATTGGAGGCAGTTCTAACTTCAGCTATCAACCACTTAGGAAATGGTGAGTCTTTTCCTATATCAATGGGAGGCATATTCTATATTTCTAACCATGCAGCTACAGCTAAAATAGTGTATATTTTTTACTATAAAAGCACCTTAAAATTCCATATGTTAACATGAGAAAATTTGTAAAAAACCACAAATTTTAGAAAAAAATATTCCAGTAAAGAAAAGGTACATGAATGATTTTAAGTGGAGTGAATAATCTCTTTTAACTTTCTCTCTCTCTCTCATTTATTTTTAACAGATAACTGGACTTGGAGTGAAAGGAATCCCACCATATTCGTTTACTGGTTAAAAACTGAACTTCAGGATAAGTGAAGTGTACATCAGAAATAAAGCAACATGAGCAAGATACAGGGAAGAATTATTTTAGCTGAACTTGTACATCTTTTTAATTTGAAACCTCAGCACTGTGATAAATTTTTTAAAAACAGGAACAGATATAGGACGCAGCTTGAGATACATTTTTATTTTCCAAGTTCTTTCATCTTTTCATTTTGTCAGATTCTTTTATAACTTGAAATATTTGATGGAGATTTCTGTTGCACTAAAATCATTCCCCTTTTAATAAACTTTTAAATATGCTAACGTAAGGGTTCACACTTCCGTGCTTATTTTTGCATGTTTCAAATATTAAAACGTTTAATTGAAATATAACCAAGCCAGAGGTGTCTAAGTATAGATGCCTGACATTTACAGTGGGACCTTGTTATAACACAACTGTTATCGTGGAGTTGCAGATCATATATAACCCGGTGTTATAACACAGTCCGATTTATAACCAGACTTATAACACGGTCATGACAATTGCTCCTGATTGGGGGGTGGTTTCTTTTTAAACCCACCACTCTCTTTTAAGTCCAACTAGGTGGATATCTCTACACATAATGTTTGCCACTGTGCGAAGCCTGACATGGGAGTAAGTGTTATGTTTGGCCACCCAGATCCAGGAGCAACTGGACAAGGGGTTGCTGAGATTTGTTCCCTGGAATGAATCTGTAGGATTGCTCAGTAATCCTGTGGAGCAGCTGAAAACACACCATGGAATCAACACCTGGTCATGTCACTTGCCTGACATTGGTCAGCCAGGCTACCATAAGGACAGGGGAATTTTGAAATGCCACTCTAGTTCCTGTCTCCATGGGATGTGCCCAGGTTCACTTGTCATTTTCACCTAGCACCAGCTCTCTGCTCTGTCACGGCTCCCGTAGTTATCATAGTTCCCTCAGGGCTATTTGTGCTTGAGCTGGGTTTGTGACGTCCATGAGAACCACATGCTAAATTGCCTACCATGTATGAAGGTATTGTCTAGACAATCTTAGAGAGGGTTGGGGAGGAGCCGTTTGTCATGGTTCATGTTGATATCAGTGACATAGGAAGGTGTAGCAGGGAGGCTCTGGAAGCCAAATTTAGACTGGTAGGAAGGAGGTTGAAGTCCAGAACCTCCATGGTAGCCTTCTTTGAAATGCTTCTGGTTCCATGCCCAGGGTCACAGAGATGGGAAGAACTCCAGAGGGTGCAGCTGCGTGAGACATTATCTCCCTTTGGGCAACGTTTTCCCACTTTGGGGACGTTAACCTGCGATGCAGTAGCTCGTATGCCTGGCAGCTGCCAGATGTTCACCCCACCCCATGATGGGATGGGCAGCCAGCTACTATGTGATGCATCCTCCAAAAAAGGCCAGGGACACAGTGCATAGTAACATTGTCCAAAGTGGGTTAATGGGCTGCCTCCCATGTGGCCGAGCCCATGCAGCCCCACCCTTGATATTCCTGTGTGGTGAGAGAGTGCATGGGGTGGGGCCGGGCGCCTGATCTGTTTCTGTGCACTGGGGCAGCTTATGGATCCTGCTTTCCCCGTCGGCCCAAAGTGTGGTGACTGTGTTTGCCCTTCCCATGGCAGGTGGAGAATCGGGCCCACATAAGCTCGTGTGGCTGCATCCAGAGCTTCAACATATGGACAAGATGATGGTGTGGGGAGGAGGGGTATAGGTTTATCAGGAACTGGGGAATTGATTGGGAAAGGGGGAGCCTATACAGGATGGATGGGATCCACCTTAACCAAAATGGAACCAGGCTGCTGGTGCTAAAATTTTAAAAGGTCATCGGGGGGGGCTGAATGGGCATGCGCGAGCAATAGGATGCGTATGGCTGAAGCTCCTGCAAGTCCGTTCTTGAGTTCAAGGAAATTGAGCCCTAAAACACCAGAAAAATCTCAAAAAACAAGCCAGGTGGATGAGGAATGAGCAAAGGAAAGAAAAAGGAGCCCGAAACAACACTAGATCAATTCTATCCTCGCTGTAGCATGAGAAGAACAGAGGCTGGGCCACACAAAATGGCAGATGCCGTGCAGGAGGAGGAGCCGAGGGATCCGGACTCATTCCAACAGGTCATGTGCATGTTTAAATAAATAAAAGATCCTTCTTCTAATAAAGAGGGAATTAATAAGATAAATGCTAGTTTAACAGATCTAAAGAGAAAGTTGAAGGAATTAATAAAATAATTGATACGTTGGAGCAGCGTGTCAGTGATCAAGAAGATAGGGAAGACACCCAAGATAATAGAATAGCACATCTTGAGGACATGGTGAGCTCATTAAAAGAAAAGCTGAAAACCTAGAAAATAGGTCACGTAATAATTTGAGATTTTGGGGAGTGCCTGAGGGTTTAGAACCTGGAGGAACCAGAGAGCTAATAACAAAGATTTTGAAAACTGTATTTAAAAAGAAGCAATCCCTCCGTAATATTGAATTGGAACAAGCACACAGATCACTGCAACCACGACCTAAAGAACAGGTGCCCCCAGAGCCGTTATTGTACGCTGTCTTCGCTTCCAAGATAAAGACGCAGTATGGAAAGCAGCCAGAATTTCAAGAGATATGCAATATGAAGGGTGTAAGATATCAGCCTTCCCTGATCTGGCATTTGAAACAGTCCAAAAGAGAAAAGCCTGGAAAAAACAAATGGATAATTTCACCAAAATGGGAGTCAAAGCTCAAATCCCATACCCAGCAAAATTCTCCTTTGTAGATAGAGGCAAAAGAAGATACTTCAACGAAGAGGCAACCCTAAGAAATAACTCAAGAAATAGAGAAGGAGACTCTGAGTCATGATCCTATTTTGTCTTTAAACTGCAGGCTAAAAATAAATATTTATTTATTTATTGTAAAAATTTATTATCCCACCCCTCCTGCTTCAGGCAGCTCGGGGCGCCTCACATCATATAAATATAAAAACACTTAAAACAACATAAAACAACTTTAAAAGGAGGTACCAAATACCCACCCCCACCCATCTCCCTCGCGAAACATCTGGCGGAACAGCCAGGTCTTACAACTTTGTCATAATGAGGGGAGATCAATATAATGAAGCACAATAACAAACTGATAAATAACAAAAGAAGATTCTTATAAAGTAACAGAAATGAAAACAGAAAGAGCCGTATAGCTTGATTGATAGTATGTATTATTTGGTCAACAAATGGTATATTGTTCTACAAAGTAAAAATCTTTAATGGATGAGATAGAACCTGTATACAAGGTTGAATATATGGTTGTGTAAAAGCTTTTAGTTAAATAATAGAATCGCCTCAGGTTTATTATTGGCATAAGAAAGATAATGACTATAACAAAACTTAAGAAAACTAGAGGGACATAAATCCCTATAGAATTCAAGGAAAATAATTAAAAGGGCATAAGAAATCTGAATAATATTTAAACATAAGAGGGTCTCGCAGGTAGCAAATAAGCTACTTGCACGTTTCTCCATAAAAAGCCCCCCCCCTTGATTTTTGTTTAGAAGTTGGTAGATAGTAGTTTTAAGACAAATGTTATATGTATATAATTTAAGGTAAGAAAAGGGTATAAAGGGATGTACTGTTCTTGCTCACAATTAAAATCAAATAAAAAGACACTGCATGTTACACTGTGGGGCACTGTAAGAAAAAAAGGACGAAAAAGGGAAAGAAAAATATTTTAAAAAAGAGATGAGGGGAAGGAAAATCACAAGCCAATTAAATACTTAGATAAAACTAGGAAGGGGAATGGCTAATTTAAAAATAATCTCTTTTAATGCTTCTAGGTTAAATAACCCAATAAAAAGGAAAAAGGTATGACAATGTATTAACCTAACGCGCCCACATATATTTGCCATATAAGAAACGCATTTGTTGAAATAAGATAACCAGCGCTTCAACAACAAAAATCATAAAATTTAGTTCTCTAAAGGAGTGGGGGGGAAGCAGGAGTACTGATAGGAATGTCCAAAACAATAAATTTTACTCTGTACAGTATAAGCAATGATGAGAAAGGGCAATTTTTAATAATAAACGGGCTAATAGAAAAAGAAAAATATACAATAGCAACAATATATGCACCAAATAACACCGCAGCTTTTATTTACAGAAATAATATCCATAATAGTACAAAAAGCAGAAGAAAAGTTAATGATTTGTGGAGATTTCAACAGCCCATTATCTTCTTTAGATTTATCATCCAAAACAAAATTGAATAAGCAACAAGAGAAAATAGTTAAACTAATAGACAATCAAAACTGGAGGGAAATATGGAGAGCTTTACATCCCAAACCCCAGGATTTTACTTTTTATTCCTGCCCCCATAATCCTCATCCAAAATAGATCATATTGGTGGTTAGTCCAGCTATGCTGCAAGAATGTGAGAAATCATATATACAAATAATACCATTTTCAGATCACAATTCAATGGTGGTAGAAACTAAAATAAAAAGTTCCATACAAAACAGAAATCAAAGATTGTTATTTAAAAAGTTTTATTTAAATAAAATACGGGTCAGGGAAAAAATTCAAAATGAAATTACAGAGTTTTTGAAACATAATGACCAGCCAGAAATTTCTCCTCAAACACTTTGAGAAACTGCTAAGGCGGTCCTTAGAGGACAATTTATCTCCATAGGATACCATCTAAAAAAAGAAACAAATTAGTGAGCTATATTTACAAATAAAACAATTGGCAAAACAACCAAAAATTAATGCAACAAAAATTGTCACCATCAAAAGTCAGATAAATTTATTAGAGACAGAGTCAGTTATTAGTAAAATCAGATACACAAAAGCTTTTTATTTTGAAAAACCAAATAAAGTGGACAGTGTCCTTGCTTGGCAGATTAAAAAGAAAAGACGAAAAATGAATATACGATTCATATAAGAATTCCCAACGTCAAAAATGTTAAAAGGAAAAGAAAAAAGAAAAATGCTTTGTTAGTTTTATATATTTTTTCATAGAATTTAACTGACCCACACAAGATAACTTTAATAAATTCTTAAAATTAGCAAAAATGCCCCAATTAACAGAACATTTTTTTAAACAAACCAATTGACCAAACAGAGGTGACAGCTGCAATAAAAAAAACATACCAATTAATAAAGCAGCGGGCCCTGATGAATATCCACCTGAATTTTATAAAACTTTTTCAGATATCACTAATACTAACCAAAATGTTTAATACTTTTATAAAACAAGAAATGCCAAGATCTTTTTATGAAGCAAACATAATGCCCCAAACCAGAAAAATATCTGGAGTTATGCAGTGGTTACCTACCCACATCCCTCATAAATATTGGGTGATTTCAGACATGATGGGGCACCTATTGACCCCATCACGGAATCACTTTTTGATTTCCCACCGGAATCAAAACGGCTCATCAACAGACGAGCCGGCTGATTCCGGCGGGGAATCTGGGGGAGGGGGCAGGGCTGCGCGGCGCAACGTGAGGCCGCACAGCCCCCCCCACGCTCCCCCATCAGCCTGCCCGCCTGGAGATGGGCGGGCACAGCGGCCAATTCGGCTGCTGCGCCCAATTCCATCCCGGGGTCTGGGCCAGAGCCCAGAATCTGCGGCAGTAACAGACATTACCGTCCACCGATTCCGGGCTGTGGTTCAATTAACCACGCTTTCGGAGATGGTGCCTGGACCATCCTCGAAAGCGTAGTTATTTTGCTCACCGCCGGTGGTTCACCGTGGTGTACATCTGGCGATGAGCAACCAGACATTACGGGACCATTCGCTACCACAGGGGATTGTCCGTGGTTGAGCGTGATCTTGTAATGTCTGAAAATACCCATTGATGCTAAATTTACAAAAATTCTAGCCAACAGATTATTGGAAATATTACCAACAATTATTTCTTCTGATCAATCTGGATTTATCCCAAAGTGGTTGGGGATAGATAATATACGTAAAGTTATAGATATTATATACTATATTAAAACTTCTAATACCCCAGCAGCGAATATTTTATTAGATGTGAAGAAAGCGTTTGACATGGTCGAACATGAATATCTGTTTGAAACGATGAAACAAATGGGAATAAATGGACAATTCCTGGGGTGCGTAAGACTGATATACAAATATCCTATTGCAATATAATAATAGATGGAGAACGTTCACAATCTATCAAGGTGACACGGGGCACCCGTCAGGGATGTCCAATGTCCCCTTTACTGTGCAACATAGCTGTAGAACCATTAACCATAGTAATCAGCCATATGCAACAAATTCATGGAATAAAAATAGATTAAAAAGAACATAAATTGGCAATGTATGCAAGTTAATAATGGAGTTTGGAAATATTTCAGGGTATAAAATAAATATTGTAAAATCCCAAAATGTTAATCTTTAATGAAGATAAATGATCCAAAATGGATCTACAAAAATCTCCACCCTTCACAGTTCAACAATATAGCTTCAAGTATCTAGGTAGTTACATAACGAAACACTGGAAAGATGTGCACAAAGCAAACTTTATTTCATTGATAGAGGAGATAAAGCAAAAAGAAGATAAATGGCAAAAGCTTCAAATATCATGGCTAGGGAGAACTAACCTTATTAAGATGGTGGTCCTACCAAAACTTCTATACACGTCATTTGCACTACCTATAAAACTTCCAAAAGAACATTTTGATATAATTCATAAAATAATATCACGAACAATACAGAAAAGACAAACCCCCCAAGTAAAACGTACAATATTGTTTACACAAAAAGACAAAAGATCAATTTACCAGATCCTCAATTATATAATTGGTCATCTGCCTTCCGTGGTATTAAAATATGGTATCATAACAAAAATACTCCAGATTGGTTAGGTATAAAAAAAATCACTTAAATTAATAATTTCAAAAATATTCTCACTGATCATTTCAATATAAATTTGTCACAAAAGGTGGAACATGCATTTACACATATGGCTTTACAAATTTGGGAAATATGCTTGAAAAAAACTGAAATAATAAAAGATAAATCACTTTAATAAATAATAAAAGATAAATATTTGGCCATTGGACAAAAAATGCAGAGATAACAGGAAAAACAAAAAAATATATGGGAAGAAAAGGGGATCAAGCTAGCTACCCACCTGGTTGTCAATGAAGAGATGTTAACTTCAGAATCTTTGAAATAAAAATTAGGTAGAGAACCAGGGTTTTTAACCTATGCAAAAATTAAAAGCAGATTCAATAACAAACATTGCAAAGCACAATTTGTAAGAAAAGCTACAGATTTAGAGAAAGTACTATATGGTGATTCCTTTCAGATGCATATACTGTCACGTTTATATAAAATGTTACAAAATTTATTTAACTTACTGGATGTAGGTTATGTGTCAGCTTGGGCGGATGATTTGCAAATAGTAATAGATCAAAGAATGAAGCAACAAATATGGGAAATTATGCAAACAGCATCTAGTTCCCTTGCAGTCAAAGAACTTCAGATAAAGACAACTTATAAAATGTATCTAACACCTAAAAGACTGCATGCAATGAATAAAGAATATCCTCAGGAATGCTGGCAAGGATGTACAGATATTGGAACTATGATACACTGTTGGTGGCTATGTCCACATATGAGTGACTTTTGGAAAAGGGTATGGCATAATATGAACAATATAGCCAAAACAGACATACCCTTTCAACCCTCCTTCGCACTACTGGGAGTCTTTCCGGATCTGCCTGTTATAAAAGAAAGAAAATTGGCATGTCAACCATTAAGATTAGCGGCAATATACGCTATTCTTCATAATTGAAAATCCGAAAAGAAACCATCAATAGACTTATGGATACAGAGACTTTGGTTTACATTAACCATGGAAAGTATACAGGCAGATATTCATGGAAACTTGGAAGAATTTTACGCAGTATGGAACAATATATGGGAACCAATACAAAAACAGTCAAATACTCAAGGAAAAAAATCAACAATATGTTTAACAAAAATCTGAAAGACCCGAAAGCTTCAAAGACTTAAATAGACTCTTCCCTAAGGAAAATATCAAAGAGAGATAAAGCAATTAAGCAGAGCAAGACAAAAACAGTATATCCCAAACACAGAATACTATATATATGTTGGTTTAATTTAGTTTTTAAAGATATTTTATGTAGACAGTTACATTTTGATATAATGGACCTATGCTGTAATGGGCAAGACCCATAATGGTCCAACACTGTTGCATGTACTTGCAAAGTAATGTACTTGTGTACCTTAAGTAACAATAAAAGAAAATTAAAATAATAAATAAAATAAAATTTGTAAAAAGGTCATTGAGGAGTTTTTTAAACTAAAAGCTGGGGGGAAGCCAACAGGGGCCGGGAAGTCCATGGTTTGGACTGAGACATCTCTTGGGGATGATACTGGTAAAAGGTATATTGGGTATCCTGGGAAACTGGAAAGGACAGAAGCTGAGAGCACTCCAGAAGGAACCAGTACAGAGACAACTTTAAGTGATTCCAAATTAACTGAAGCAGTCACTGATAAAGAGCAGACTAAGAATAAAAATAATATATGTGTCTCTATCAGGAGTGGGCAAAATTCCCAAGCCCAAGAGCCACATTCCCAAATGTTCATATTGCCAAGAGCTACAAGATTGTTTTTATATTGTTGTTTATTTTTTTATGTTGTAAGCTGCTTCAAGCTGCTCCGGCAGGAGGGGCAGGGTATTAAGCTTTAAAAATAAAATAAATAATAAATAATTACATCAATTGTAGTTTCCCTCAATCCTGGGGATAGGGCAGTGTGGCTTCTCCCAGCTCCCCCCTTGCATCAAAGATCTGACTCCCAGGAGGTCTGATGAGTTTGGACAGCAGCAATAGCAGCACGAGGCATGGTCCTCCTGCTCCCATTGCCCTCATGAGTCTCCGGCAGCCAAAGTGACAACTTGGTCTCTCACTCCTGAAGGAATCACATGGACATGCCCTTGGGCAGTTGCTTCTGGCAAGAGCTGCAGTATGGATCCCCAAGAGCCGTATGAGGCTCCTGAGCCACCATTTACCCACCTGTGGTCCATATACAAATGCTAGAAGTCTTAAAAGTAAGATGAGAGAATTAATGTGTTTGGTACTAGATGGTGATATTGACATAATGGGCACCTCTGAGACCTGGGGGAATGAGTATAATCAATGGGACACTAATACCAGGGTCCAAAACATATTGAAATGACAGAGTCAATTGAGCTGGTGGTGGAGTGTTAAAAACAGCATTGAGTCAACCAGGGTTAAAATTTTAAAGGAAGGGAACTGTACTCTCAAAATCTCTATGGATAGAAATTCCATGCTTATCAGGGAAGTGTATAACAGTGGGGCTATACTCTTGACCAGCTAACAAAGATGGTGAGACTGACTATGAAATGCTAAGGGAGGTTAGACAGGCTACTAAATTTGGAAACACATTAAGAATGGGTGACTTCAACTACCCTAATACTGACTGGGTGAATGTCACCTTGGAGTGTGATGTGGAGGTAAAATTTCTAGACTCCATAGATTACTGCTTGGAGCAGCTAGTCCTGGATCCTACGAGAGGAGGAGCAACTTGGGATCTAGTCCTAAGTGGAGGACCTGGTGGAAGGGGTAACAGTGGTGAGGCTGCTTAGCAATAGCAATTATAATTATGCTTTTTGTGGGGGGGGGCGGGGGGAAATGCCAAATAAAGCTACAATGGTAACATTTAACTTTTAAAAGGGAATTATTCAAAAATTAGGAAACTAGTTAGAGGGCAACTAAAAGGGGCAGTTGTGAGGTCTGAATGTCTGCAAGAGGAGTAGAAACTTTAAAAACACGATCTTCGAGGCCCAGATTAAATGTATTCCACAAATAAAAAAGAGAGACAGAGTGGTTTGAATTATATCTTTTATTGGACCAACTGTTTTTGGTGGAAATAAGCAAGTTTTAGGGTCACACAGGGCCCTTCCTCAGTTATGTAGTGTAGCCAGTAGAAATATATAAACCGAGCAAATGTAGAGCAAGTATATATGAGGGGGCATGGAATGGGTGGGAGTGGATAGGACAAGCAACAGTTGGTCCAATAAAAGATGATATTTGAACCACTTTATCTCTCTTTCACTTGGGGACCAACATGGCAACCACACTCTATCTCTGGATTACAAATAAAAAAGGTATCAAGAGGACCATGAGAGCCCAAAAGGCATCCTTTAAAAAATGGAAAGGTAGTCCTAATTAGGAAAATAGGAAAGAGCACAAGCAGTGGCAAATTAGAAGCAAAACATTAAAACAGCAGGTCAAGAGGGAATTTTAAGAGTGACTTGTTAATGATGCAGAAGCTAATAATAAATTTTGTTTCAAGTATATCAGAAGCAGGAAGCCTGCTAGACAGTGAGTTGAATGATTAGATGACCAAAGGTCAAAAAAGGGGTGCTCAGGGATGTCAAGGCGATTGTGGAGAAGCTAAATTAATTCTTTACTTCTATCTGCACTGCAGAGGATGTTGGGGAGATACCTACACTGGAACAATTCTTTGGAGGTGATGAATCAAAGGAACGGTCACAAATCAACATGACTCTAGAATAGGTCCTAGAGCAAATTGACAAATTAAATAGTAACAAGTTACCAGGACCTGATGGTGTTTACCCAAGAGTTCTGAAAGAACTCAAATCTTAAATTGTAGAACACTATTGGTAATTTGTAACCTATTGCTAAAATCTGCTTCTAAGGACTGGAGGGTAGCAAATGGAATACCAATTTTTTTTTTTTTTTAAAAAGGCTCCAGAGGTGACCCAGGAAGCTACAGACTGGTGAGTCTGGCATCAGTGCTGGGAAAAATGGTGGAGACAGTAGTGAAGAACAGAATTCTTGGGCCTATTGATACACAGAACCTTATGGGGAAGAGCCAACATGGTTTTTGCAAAGGGAAGTCATGCTTCACTAATCTCTTGGAATTTCTGAGGGTACTGTGAACAAGCATGTGGCTACGGGTCAGAAGGTTGATATAGTGTATCTGGATTTTCAGAATGCATTTGACAAGGTTCCTCACAAAAGACTCTTGAAGAAACTAGTTATGAGATAGAAGGCAGTGTCTCTTGTCATGGATCACTAACTGGTGAAAGGACAGGACGGAAGTACAGGGGTCTGTACTGGGACTGGTGTTGTTTAATATATTCATTAATGACCTGGAAAAGGGAGTAAAGAGTGAGGTGATCAAATTTTCAGATGACACACAATTATTCCTGATAATTAAGACCAGGACAAACTGAGGAATTAATAATAAATAATAATTTTTATTTAGTACCCCACTGCCATGGCACTCAGAGCACTTAATGTAGAACTAATTAACATAGCTTTTAAAATCCTCACAACAACCCTGTGAGGTAAGTTAGTCTGAGAGAATATTGTGACTAGTCCAAGGTCACCCAGTGAATTTCTGGCTAAGGCAATACTTGAACCAGACCCTCCCTCTAGCGCCCAGTTCAGGTACTGCACATTTAGTCACTACACTACGAGAGGAACTTGCAAGACTTGGAGACTGGGCAACTGAATGGCAGATGAAATTCAATGTTGACAAGTGCAAAGTGATAGGGGAAAAATAATCAAAACTATACCTACATAATTCTGGGTTCTAAATTAGGGGTTACTGCACAGGAAAAGGATCTTGGAGTCACCATGGACAATTCATTGAACTCCTCAGCTCAGTGTGCATCAGACGTCAAAAAGGCAAACAGAATATAAGGAATTATTTAAGAACATAAGAAATGCCATACTGAGTCAGACAAATGGTTCATCAAGCCCAGCATCCTGTCCCTGACAGCAGCTAATCCCGGTTGCATGGGAATCCATTCCATGCTGATCACACCCTGATCCTGACAGTAAGAAGTTCCCATCTTGTAATCTACTTGGCTAATAGCCTTTAATGGACCTATTCTCCAAGAACTTATCCTGTCCTTTTTTAAACCCAGCCATTCTACTGTCCCTGACAACCTCCTCTGGCAACACATTTCACAATTTAACTGTGTGTTGAGTGAAACCATACTTTATTGTATTTGTTTTAAATCTGCCACCAGTTAGTTTCATGGAGGGTCCCCTAGTTCTAGTGCTACTTGAAAGGGTAAAGAGACGTTCCCTATCCACCTGTTCCACTCCACTCAAGATTTTATAAACCTCTATCCTATCTCCTCAGTCTTCTCTTCTCAAAGCGAAAGAGCCCTAACCTATCATGCCTCTCTTCGTATGGAAGCCATTCCAAACCCTTGATCATTCTTGTTGCCCTTCCTTGCACCTTTTCAAATTCGACTATATCTTTTTTATGATGGGGTAACCAGAATTTCACACAGTACTCACCTCTTGATCATTCCATGTCAGAAAGACACGGTAACTTGGAATAGGTCGGTAAAATGGAACATTGGTAACTTGGTAACAGTAATACCGATAGTTCGGGTAATCAGCTACCCATCTTGGTATTTGGGTACCAATCAGGTACCCGATGGGCTACCCAAAATGTTGAGTATGGCCCACGAGTACAAAATTTGCTACCTGTTTCAGCTCTAAACTGTGCACATGCCATAATGGAAATTTCTCAGTATAAAACTAAGGAGAGAAGAGAATTGGGTGCACAACGTTTTTCTCTTTTGGAAGGATGTGTGCCATGTAACCTTCTTTGCCAAGCTATAAACCACCAAGCCGCCCCAAGCTGTTTACAGGAGCGGCAGGGTATAAATGTATTAAATAAAATAAAATAAATAAACCAGGGGTGAGGAACCTCTGCCACATGAGTTAAAACTGGACCATTTGTTTGTCTGTTTTAATTTGGCCCCTTTCCAGGTCATGGATCTCATCCCTACCCTCAGACACTGAAAGAGTGATTGCATGGGAAGGGAGTGAAGATAAGGGTATGCAGTCAGGGATAGGGGATGGGTCTATGGTATTCTATAGAATCTATCGATCTATCGATCGATCGATTCACGATCAGGGATTTCATCTGCCCTCCCCTCATCCTGAGCCCTTAAGCACTCCCATCCCCAACTTCTGTTGGGCTTGTACTAATTTTCAGAGTAGCTCACTGGACAGATAAGACTCCCCACCCCTGTTATAGACCTGAAATAGACAGAAAAGGTAGTTAAATTCTAACTGGGCAGATGTATTTATTTCATTGAAGAGCCGACCCAGTTCAGGCATTTGAATTACAGCTGACATGACCTAATACTGATGTTAAATATGGGGCTGGTGGGCATGGGGTATATGTAACAGCATATACCCCATATAGGTATGGGGGGTGGAG
Organism: Sphenodon punctatus; assembly: GCA_003113815.1. Lineage (NCBI taxonomy): Eukaryota > Metazoa > Chordata > Lepidosauria > Sphenodontia > Sphenodontidae > Sphenodon > Sphenodon punctatus. The sequence continues at coordinate 962,578 of QEPC01005976.1, forward strand.
GGAATGTCTTGGAGGTGCTGAATTGGGGGTGGGGTCTGGCTTGGAGGAAATGAATATTTCCCCCTCCCCTGTATGGGGAAAGGATTGGACTGTTAGACATAAGTAACTGACCCTACAGTATTAAGGATTCATCTACACCAGGTTTTGTTTTAAGCAAATACATTTTTAAGAGCAGGAAGAACTCCCATCCATGTCAATAGAAAAGTCCCATTGTCTTAAAAGGGAGTTGAAAATAATCCTTAGTGCCAGGAGTGTTGCTAGGGAGTGGCCCTGAGGACATGAGCCCTGCGTGTTTTCTCCAGAGCTCTGGATCTCAGGGGCCAATACAGAATAGAAGAGCATAATGTTAGCATGTGAGCTAGTGTGGTGTAGCGGATAAGATGCTGGACTGATAGCCTGCTTGGGCATGGCAGAGGCCAACCACAAGCCTAAAGTCTGAGCTAGACTCAGGTAAGGAGAGACCTGGTTGAGGCAGGAGCTAAGACAGAGCTCTGCCTCTAAACAGCCAAGGGAGACGGTGACAGGGCAGAGTCCCTGAGGACCACTGGCCCTTTAATAGAGCTAGCACCTGCCAGGTGACAGGGCTAGTGGGGCTGTAGTTCAGCACCTAAGGAGAAGCAACTGAGAGTGGCAGGAGCCAGCCTAGGACAGTATAAAGCTTGAGCAGAGGCTGCTGAATGGAAAGAACTAGAAGGAAGGCAGAAGTTGAGAGGAAGAGGTGCATTGAAAAGACAAGACCGTTGGAGTGTGCCTGAGCTGAGAGGGTCTCCTGGACTCCAGAAAGGTTGGGTTAGGCTCTAGAAACTGCACCTGGCTTCAGAACTGTGAGTACTACCTTGTGAGGATTAGGGACTTGGGATGCCAGAGGGCTCTTTTCTGGCATTTAGAGAGGACTTTATAGAGTTGTGTCTATAGCGATTGTACATTAGAGAACTGATGATAAAGACTGTGTAAGCTAGCTAATTCCCTATAGCATGTGACTTTGTGGGGCTGATCCTGCAGGGACTCATGCCTGGGGAACCACATCCTGTTATTTAACTGGTGGAGAATGCATGCAACCCCTGATGTTGGCCTTCAAACCATCAGTGTAAAGGGAGGTTGAACCTGCACAGGGGCAGTGTCCAGTGAGTGTGGAGGATTGCGCCCAGGTGAAGGTAAGAGTGACGGGAATGTTGGAGAATTACAGAAAGCAGCTTTGGGAGATACTTGCTTGAGTGGGGCTACAGGCAGGAACCCTAGCTGGACCCCAGCAAGGGGCAGGAGGAATGCACTGCAGTTGGAGTCAGCAACTCAGCCTCTGGAGTTGGGTGATGCCTGAGTTGCAACATCGTGAGATAAGAAGGCTGGAGAGCATGCCTATGCAACGTCCTGGAGAAAGAAAATGAGGAAAGACCAGTACTAGGGGTCTCCAGAAGGGGAATAGCCCCAAACACTTACTATATTTGTGGGAAATAAGGGCACAAGTGGCGGTGGTGCCCCACTTCGTTAAGAAATATAGTACAGACTCTGGGTGGCCAGAGAGAAACCCTATATAGATCATGGGGCCAAGGAAGTAACAGCCCAAAACTATGCTGAACATTTAGAGGGATTAATAAACGGGGCTTGTTCACAAAGGAGAGTTAGAGACAGCCCCAGTGTGAGCAAAGACAAGAAGCAGCCCGGAGAGTAAAAGTAGAACAAACACGGGACCAAAAAAGAAGAAATAATGCCAGTGAACTTGTCAGATGAGGAAGGCTCAATGTCAATTCTAGAGCCTGAGGATGAGGACTTGGAAGGTATGGCGGCATGTAGGGGTCCGGAGCGGGAAGGAAGGAAGAAAGAAACAAGGGGAAAGACCGCTAGACATGGTAGTGGCATAACTACTGAAATTGGAGAAAGAAAGCGATCCAGGGCCCTCTTGGAGTCTTTTGGGGGAAAGAGCAGAGAATGAATGGATAGGGACTGGGGCCCAGTTGGTGCCAAGGAAATGAATAAGAATCTGGGGCCCAACCAGTACAAAGAGAGTGAACAGCCAATTTGCATGCTAGACAGTGAGCAGCCAAAGAAGACTGGAGGAAAGGTAGATGCTGAGAGGACGTTCTGCCTAAAAGAGAAGGCTCAGTTGGAATGTGTCTGAGCTGAGAGGGTCTCCTGGACTCCAGAAAGGTTGGGTCTGGTTCAGAGACCATAGTTAAGCTGCGAGTCGCAGCCAGAGGATTGTTGCCTGACTGGAGTTAGGGATTTGGGTTGCCAGAGGGCTGATGCCTGGCTATAGAGGGATGATATGGTGGAGACTGACTGAACCAGAGGTAGGAAGACTGTGAATCGGAATAAAGGGTTGCAAACAGGGCTGAATTCTCTAATGTGAGTGACTGCTGAGTTGATTCCCCAAGGCAAGCTGTTGGGTGGGGCCATAATCCTGCAAGGATTATGCAAGCCTGTCCCTGCCACAGAAACTTCTTGGAGCTACAGGGTGAGCCGGCAGCCTTGACAGAAGACTCCTTGGAGCTAGTGAGGAGACAGGTGCTAGGAGTTGGGCTCTGTCTCCTCAGAGGGAGGTGCCTGAGCTGAAGGGTTTGCTACAACGTCTGCAGGGTGTAGGCGGAGGAGCTGGCAGCCTAGACGTGTGCTATTTATTTATTTATCTTATTTTGATTTATATCCTGCTCTATCCCCGAAGGCTCAGGGCGTCTTACAACAGACACACAAAATACAAATATAAAATAAATAATTAAAACCCCACAAAACTAAAAACCCCTCCATCACCCTCCTCCCAATCTATCCCTGACCATTGAATGCCTGGCTGAATAGAAAGGTCCTACACGGCCTCTGGATAACACTCCAACTAGGACTTAGGCGAGCCTCCGAGGGAAGGGAATTCCAAAGCTGTGGAGCAGCCACTGAGAATGCCTCTCTGTGGACCCAAGTCGTATGAAACTGGGCCAGCGATGGAACCCGCAAGAGGGTACCCTGGGCAGATCTTAAGGGCCGTGAAGGAGCATAAGGAGAAAGATGGTCCTTCAGTTATGTAAGGCCTAAGATGTTGTGGGCTTTAAACGTTTGAAAAAGACCCCAAACCTCTTTTGTGTACTAGGGGGCACAGCAGTCAGTTCAATGTGACTATTAGCACAGTGATGGCTCATTGTGGCTGTTTCTATACTAGGTATGCTCACACCTGACTAGAAGTACAAGTGAAACACACACACAAGTATGTCTCTCCACACCTAAAAGGCTGGGCGTTTTCTTAACTATTGTGAAAACTACTGAATGAACGGAAAAGAAGAGCTGCCTAACTGTAAGGACAGTTAGGTAGTGGAATAGGTTGCCTAGGAGAACTGTAGAATCTTCTTCCTTGGTTTTTCTTTTTTCTTTAAATGGCTGGAGAAGCATCTGTCTGTGGTATTCTAGGAATAGGATAGGGGTGGCCAAAGTTCCCAGCCCCACGAGACTCATACCAAAATCTTCTTGTGGCCAAGAGCCACACAAGAGAGAAACATGCATGTGTGAGACATGCAAACCTTGCCTGCTTTGTGATTGACTGCTGGAATCCGTGCTCTGTGGTTCTGGCGGTTGAGATTTTGAGGAGCAGCTGTGACTCGGCTGCTGAGATCACATGCAATGAAGTAAGAGATGGGACCACTATGCATCATGAGGCCCAGGGCCAGCCCTGGCTAAGAGCTGCACTAAGAGTGGCTCCAAAGCCACAGTTTGGTCACCCCAGGATAAACCATCCTGCCTTGGAGCAGGGGTTTGGACTAGCTGACCCCTGAGAGTTTGACTCATAGAATCAGGGGATCTATGAAATCAGTCGCCCCGAGCTGCTTGCAGGAGGGGCGGGATATAAATATATTAAATAAATAAATTAAATAAATTTTTCAATATAATTTCAGGAGGACCCACTGCTGCCAATTATAGCTATTGAGATGTTGGTTTCCTAATATAATTCCAGGCCAGTGTTAAATCTGGAGTTGGGGCGGCAGGGGGAATCTGTCAGGTGCTGGGTGGACCCATCCTTCACAACGGACTATCACTCATGTCAGTTCAGCTATATCCGCTATACAATCATTCCTAAAATACCTTAACTCTTGAGAGAGTTTTTCTGTGCCAAGGACCCATATAAGCTGAGCTGTTCTTGCCCCGAGCTGTTCTCAGGAGGGGCAGGATATAGATCGACGAAATAAATAAATATATGAAGAACACATTAAGGAAGTGGGATGGCATAAAGATTTTATTGCTAGTCATGGGGCAATAGGCATTAATGACTTGGGCACCCTACAGCCATCCCTAACATTTTGCTGTTAAAACCTTTATAATGTCCTATGCCAAATTTGTTTGAACATGGTAAGGAACTAAAGTACAATATTTGGCTTGCTTCCTTGGTAAGACATGGTGTCACCTTTGTGGTTGAACAGTTAAGAGACTTTATAACTGCCAATAGCATTCTTTTTGCTTAAAGCTAACAATTTAGCATGGCTTTTAGTTAGTGAGTAACGTATCAACCAATCTTGACTTTTTTTCTGCATTAGAGAGCCAGTGTAGCCTAGTGGATAAGGTGTTGGACTTGGAGCTGGGATACCAGGTTCAGATTGCATCCTTACTGCAAATTAGTTCCCTATCTGTGAAAATGAGAACAGTAATAGCCTACCTCACAGGTTTGCTGTGCTAAGCACTATTGTGAGAGGCATAGAAAACAACAGGGAAAAAATCATAATGCCACTGTATATGGTACAACCCCACCTTGAATATTGTGTGCCATTCTGGTCGCCCCATCTCAAGAAAGATAGAACTGGAAAAGGTTCAGAGAAGGGCAACAAGGATGACAGAAGGGATGGATCAATTTCCATATGAGGAGAGGCTCAACAGGGTTAAGGCTGCTTAGCTTGGAGAAGAGGCAATTAAAGGGGGATATGACAGAAGTTTATAAAATCATGAGTGGTGTGGAAAAAGTAAATAGGGAGCTGTTGTTTGCCCTTTCTCACAATAAGAGAACAAGGGTACGCTCTCTGAAGTTAAATGGCAGCAGATTTAAAACCAACAAAAGGAAGTACCTTTTCACTCAGCAGACAATACAGTTGTGGAACTCATTGCCAGAGGAGGCAGTGAAAGTCAGCACCATAGCTAGCTTCAAACAGAAACTAGATATATTCTTAGAGAATAGAACCATAAATGCTGACTGGTTGGGGCTCAACCCACTGGTAGTTGGAAGTGGTCAGCAGGATACTCCTCCATGGTTTATTCTTTACTTCTGATTACTTTAGATGCTGATCTTTGTTCAGGGCGGCCTTAGCAGATGCCTCGTTGCTTTTTATTGTTCATCAAAGTATGATTAATTGTCCATCTCTTCAGGTTGCACCTACATGACCTGGACTCGTACTTCTTTTGAACTACTGTAGCTGACCACTGTCAGAGACAGGATGCTGGGCTTGATGGACCATGAGTCTGACCCAGTATGGCACTACTTGTTCTTAGAGGACTAGATAAGGATGGCAAAGCACTTTGAACACCGAAAGCACTATATATATATGATTATGATATATTCGCATTTGCTGAATTCTTTGAATAAATAGCTCTCGGCCTTTGAGCTGTCTGCAAACTATTTTTTGATGATTTATTTCATCTGTGTTGCTGAACTGATAACGTAAGCCATGTGGTGTTTCTGTTCTTTGATTGGATATCATAAGCTTTCTTAAAGACAGGAGACAATCAAATAATACCCATCAGTATAGATCCAGTATTTAGATGAATCATCATTTATGATTTTGTTTTAAAGACAATTGCATGTAATCACAATTGTTTTCACGAGTGATTTGGTAGTTTATGTTAATATTTGTGACTATTTGCACTGTTTTGTGCATCTGACTGGATGATTCTTCTGTTTTTAGTTCTTCTAATTGAAATAATGAGAGAAAATTACTTAGACTGAGTAAACTTAACATTTGCTTAAGTATTCTCCAAACTGTTAGTGGGAACTGCCTCAGCAAAACCAATGGAATCAGCTGACACCAATACTGAATTTGTCATTCTCTTCCTCCCGCCACAACCTGAGGTTAAAGGGACTTCCAGAGCATAATGTTGCATCTCCAGTTCACCTTGGCTAATAGTCATTGATGGACCAGCCTTCTAGAATTTGTTTAAAGAAACCTTTTTAGGAGCTCAGTTATACCACTGACCTTCACTACCTCTCATGGCATTCCACAGGTCAATTCTCTATAGTGTTGAAAAAGTACTCGTGTCTTTTTGTTTTCAAACTTGTTATCTGTTACCAGGTTGTCATCGGGTGTCTCCTAGCTCTTCTATTGCGAGAGAAGATAAATAGCAGTTCCATAGACTGACCAGAATGGTACGCGTTGTTCACGGTGCGGGCGCACCATACATTTTTATACTGTATTGTTATAATTTTGGCATTCTACTCTATCCCAGTGGTCCCCAACCTGTGGCTCACAAAGAGATCATGCTCAATACAGAGTGATGGAGTATGTGGCCAGGGAGCCACCGATTTAAGAACCACTGCTCTATCCCTTTCCTAATAGTTCCAAATGTTTTGTTTTCCATTTTAACTACAACAGCATCTGAACTGGTGTTTCAGTGAATTGCCCTCTGACTGAACGTTTGCATTCATACAGAACAGGGCTTACCTTGGGGGGTAAACAACCCTTGGTTCGGTAAAGCTGGTTCATGTGGATGTTCCTAATTAACGTCCTTAATGGTCTTTGGTGTTTGCAGGTTACCTTTTCTGTACGTAAGAGAACACTTTTGAGGTGTGATCTCAAAGGAGGATTGTGCTTTCTTTGTTCTGGGGAGGTTTTCGCCTCCTGTTCAGCAAGAACTTGGCCCGGCCATCATCTCACACTTACTATAGACAGGAGTGGGGAACCTTATTCCTTCTGTAGGCCACTCTAAAAATGAGTGCGAAGTCTGCACATCGGAGAGGAGGTGGGGTGTTTAAATGGGGTGCCAGAATCATGGAAGGAGAAAGGAGGAATCCACACCATGGGTCTGTGCCATAAATCCATTCCCTGTCTTCAAGCACATATCCTCATCTCTGCTCCCCTCCTATGAGCTCCTTCTTTAAATGCATGAGGATAGGGACCAACTATATCCAGGAACTGGAAAGGGGCTACATAAAAAACAGCAGTGGACTGGAATTGGCCCACCTGCTGGAGGTTCTACATCCCCATCAAAGGATATATATCACTAGATTAAAAGCCGCAAACAGCTTTTCTTTATCAAATCCAACTCCCCTATAAAGCTCTTCACAACCTTGCTCCCCCTTTCCTCTCTGCACTAATTTCTCTCCGTACTCCAGTCCATGAACTCTGCTCCTCCTCTTACCCTCCCACACCTCCCCTGCTCCCCTAACCGCCTTCATCCCTTCTCCCTAGCTGCCCCCCATGCCTGGAACTTCCTTCCTGTCCACATCCGCCTCGCCCCCTCCCTTCGTACCTTCAAATCCCTCCTCAAGACCCACCTCTTCCGCTCTGCCCTCCTCGCTCCCCTCACTTAACTCCTGCTGATACCCTCCATCCAGTACAATCTGTTACCCGAGGTCTGTGTGCTCATATCCTGACCACATGGACCGGCCAGCCTTCATTCTCAATGTAACCAAGTCAAGCGCGTGCACCTGGGACCTCTCATCCTCATGAACGTTACACTCCTTGTCTCCCTCTTTTCCCCTTCCCTCATCTCTTCCCTCCCCCCCACCCCGTCTCTCGGATTGTAAGCCCTAGGGCAGGGGCTGTGTCTATTCAATTACTTTGTAAAGCGCCAGGTACATTGCTGGCACTATATAAATGCTTGCTAATAATAATAATACAATAATTATTAATTATTATCATTTACAATGGCATACCTTTAAAATTAAAGGTATGCCATGCATGTGTGTTTGCTCTCTGGCAGTGGTGGCTCCCCATGCAGGACATTTGGGGCACTGCCCCCCAAAGCACCGCAGGGGCCACCGCCGCTGCTCAAAATTGTTTAAAAAAACACAAAAAACGCGCCGCTTATGACCGCTACAGCAGCCTCTGAGCTGCTGCAGAGGCTGCTGTAACTGTCACTGTTGTTTGTCTCTCTTCGGGGACCCACTCTGCTGGGAGTGGGTCCCCGAAGGAACAAAAAGGCTGAGCTGCTCAGCCACCCAAACAATGTTTTCCTATGGAAAACGCAATTTGGGTGGCTGAGCTCCTCTGACGTGCTGTGGAGGGAGGGGCTAGTCTTTCCATTGCCGTCAATGGGCGCCATAGAAGATCTCGCCAGGGCAGTCGCACTAACAGGGCAATCGCTGGTCCAGCGTTGGAACAGCTTGCTGGAGGAGGCCATTGACAAGGTGACTCTGAGACACCCTCTGTCTCGTCACTGCAGGGCCCCTTGGTTTACTGAGGGGCTGCGGTGTATGAAACTAGTAGGCAGGAAGCTGGAGCGACGCTGGCGTCGGACTCGATCTGACTCCGACCGACTTCTCCATTGCCCCATTTGCGGTCCTATGTTGAGGCTGTGAGGACAGCAAGGAAGGAGTTCCTTGCTGTCCTCATAGCGTATGCGAAGTCACACCCAGTGGAGCTGTTTCGTGTGGTGCGGGGGCTGGTCAGTCCGGCCTCCCTCCGCCTGGACGGGGACTTGTCCCAGGCCC
>QEPC01005976.1:980408-1012030 GCA_003113815.1 Sphenodon punctatus
GGACAGGGAGAGGCAGAGGCCCCACCTCTCCCTCACTCCCTGGCAACATCCGGTCACGGCAGGTGCGGCGGCAGATTCAATCTGCTGCTGCAGCACCTGACCCAACCCAGGGAGCTGGCGAGTGGGCATGGGGCTTAGGCCAGTGGCGGCAGCGGCAGATGGGGTAAGTGGCCCGAAAAATGGCGGGACTTTGGGATGGACGGAGGGGAGTGCCCCCTCCGCCCATCCCAGAGCCCCAGGCCTGGGTAGCATCCCCAGACTGAGCCGGGGAGTACCCCTAGGCCTGCTGGCAGCTTTGCCGCTGGCAGAACAATGGGGCCTCACATTTCTCCCCCCACCCTGGGTTCCACAGTTGCTAAGGTCAGCCCTGGCCCAAAGTTTCTAATCACTTGGGGATTTTAAAATAAACATTCTCTATTGGACAAATGAAACCAATTTCTTATACATAATAGGGTTGTAGGTATAACTGCAGCCCACAAACCAGTTACTCCAGAATAAGCAGTGTGTGGGTTGCAGCCTATGGGTATTAAAAATATGACGTGAGGTACTTGATTTATAGGATATACTCATGGACCCAGGTTTGCTGCATCATCCCCATTGGCACCTCTGGGGAAAACACAGTGAACCCGAGTCTCTGGACATACTTATGTTTAGGGATTCTGTACTAGTGTGGCAAGCAAGGATCGGTGGCTCAAAAATAGCTCCGATGTGTGGCATTCTTTATGGACAGTCCCTAAATAAAACAGAGCATGTGAAGCAAGGGTAGGAAAAATCAAATGGGTGCATGTGTTCTGCTCCCTTCAGATCCCTCCTAAAAACCTACCTCTCCTTTCAGGCTTTCCCTAGCTCCTCATCTCCAGAGATTGTTCATTTAAGCTTCTTCTTTTGCCATCTAATCCTCCAGGATCCCCCTTCTCTTGTAACTCAAATTCTTGAGCATACCTCCGAGTGCTAACAAACATGATGCTGGCCTGCTTGGACCCGCCTGGGCCAGCGTCATTCCCCGCATGTTTGATCCGGGCCCACCAGATGTGGGCCCAGTTCAGAAACCAGCAGGGGTAGCAGCCGAGTTGGAAACACTGTCCTGTCCAGCCCTGGGAACTGCCCAGCCGGGCCTGAGCTGGGTGAACCTGGAGGGCGCGTCTGTTTTGCGCACCTGCCGAGCCCAGCATCCGAGGTCACCATTGCAGTCTCGGCTGCCTGTCATGGCGGAGGGTGAGAGGGGCCTGGGGCGGCCCCACCAGCCACAGTGCGACGTGAAGCCTGCTGGCGCTGTGGTGCTCCCTGCCCTTCTCCACCACCAGGGCAGGCCACAGGGATGTTTGTTCCCACTGCTGGAGCTGCCCCGGGCAGGGGTAGGCCTCCCCAAGTGGGATGACAGTGAAGCCATCACATTTGTGACTCCCCCCTGTCTCTCTCTGTTACCCTTCCCCTTGTCCATCCTAGATTGTAAGCATCCTTGGGCAGGGACCTATCTCTGGTAGGGACTGAGTGTTGGGGTTTGGAGAGGATTTTTGTGTGAATTTTTTTTTATATTACATATTTTTATTATGCTGTTACCTGCCCTGATCCTTTTGGGAAGAGCAGTGCCAGATATAGTGCTGGTACTATACCAGAGGTGGGCAAATGGTGGCTCAGGAGCCACATGTGGCTCTTGGGCACCTGCATTGCAGCTCTTGCCAGGAGTAGATGCCTGGGGGCATGTCCATGTGGTTCACTCAGGAGTAAGAGAAGCTGAGCTACCATTTCCACTGCTGCTGATGCTGGAGCCTCCTGGGTGTCAGTCATGGGAGCAGGGGCAGTGTGCCCTGAGCTGCTATTGTTGCTGCCTGAACCTGCTGGACTACCTGGGAGGTGGAGCTCTGATGTCTTGGGACTGGGGAAGCCATGCTGCAATGGTGCTCCCCACCCTGAAGTGTAGATATTACATCCACTATTATATTTCTTCTGAAACTGCAGGCACTTTTACTAAGTCAGCATTAGGAAACCGATACAAATCCACTTTTCTTTACACACACACTTCTCCTGCATGTTTGCTGTTACATCCTGAACTTTCTGTGTGTCTAAATCACTCACCCAGATTTTAAACATCCGACTCTTTGAACCTCTGCGTAGAACTTCTCCCAGAACTTTTGTGTGTAAAACGTTCTCCTGGTAAACTGCTTTGCTCCAGGCAGCTGTGGTCACTTGGTTTTCATGGCAGCCTGTCACGTCTCCAGCTGCAGCTACTTTAGGCTGCCTCAGGGCTGTGTGTGTGTGTGTGAGAAAAATGCATCCGGAACTTACTTGTAAACTCAGAAGATTGAAAAATCCGGAACTTTAACGTGTGTGTGAAAATGCCCATTGTCTTCATCACCTGGTGTTGTATGATGCTGAGTCTTCATAATTCCATCCGATATTGCATTTCCTCTGTGTACATTCATGTTTTGATTTTAAAATATTCAGTCTTTTGGTAGAGTTAGATTTGTGGTGTTTTTAAAGGATCAGGGGAAATCCACGATCAATGTAAATTGCCGTGAGGCTCTTCGCTATATGAAAATGTTGGTATGTGGCTCTTGGATGTGGGAACTTTGCCCATCCCTGTACTATATAAATAATGAATGCTAATATTTGGCAGGGGGGCTTTCTGGATGGATGACCCATACATAATCTTTTCTGCCTCTATTGTTTTGTGAAAACGGTGCTTAGCTGTGCTGCCCTAGGTCAATTCTCTGGGAGTTCTTTTCCACATAACCAGACCATACCTGTGGCTATCTGGGGTAATATGGAAAAAGTAATCATGAAGAACATAAAAAAATTAGCATTAAAAATGAAAGCGGAGTGAGTCTAAGTTCTGGACTGAGGAAGATTCAATGGTCCCTAACTTGCTCAAATCAGCTTGCAGTGACTTCAGGAAATGGACTCCGACATCTAAAACATTGCTGGCTTCCATAACTAAAAGTGTCTGGTGAGGGTGAATGGTGCAGTTTGGGGATATTTTTCACCCCTGCTTCAGTTACTAGCTCCCTTGAGAAATGTGCTGAGCAGAGCTTTTCCTGCCTCACATGACCTTTTGCTGCTGCTGTTCCATACCTCGTGATTCATGTGACTGCTGACTAGATAGAAAACCTGAACAGCAGCCAGCGTTGAAGTGTAGATAACATACACTATTGTATGTCTTCTGAAGCTGCAGGCACTCTTACTGGGTCAGCATTAGGAAACCAACACAAATCCACTTTTCGTTGTCGTCTTCATCACCTGGTGTTGTATGATGCTGAGACTTTATAATGCCATCTGATATTGCATTTCCTCTGTGTACATTCCTGTTTTGATTTTTAAATATTCAGTGTTTGGTAGAGTTAGATTTGTGGTGGGTTTTTAAAAAAGAATTTGTTTTTGGAAACACTCATAATCTTTCATGGACTACTGCTCAGCTCTGCTGAAATTTTAAATCTTGGCTACTAGTGCCTTGTCAAGAAAATCAATCTGAAGGAAATGTGTTAAGGTGAAATGTGTGTTGCAAGAAAGTGGCAAACTGAAGTCCGAAATGGTAACAAACGCTGCTTGACAATGGGTGAAAACAGACATGCGCATAATTCCGTTTTAACACCACTTTAACGTTTCTTATGCATGTTGCAGGGTTGTATTGGCACCCTATGCAGCCCTGCAACATGCATAAGAAATGTTAAAGTGCTGTTAAGGTGCATGTCTGTCTTCACCCAATAGCCATTTTTAGACAAGACGCTACCATGCAGGTCAACCCATCTCCCATCCACCCAGTTACCCATATGAACTTGTCGTGGGGGGAGGGGCACTCCTGTGGCCCACCACCCATGGCCATTCACAGAGCAGCAGAGAAAAAAGCCAGGATGCGCCATGTGGAGGCAGGCAATTCTGTGCGTGGTGAAAGGCCCATGCACATCTGTGGCCCGTGTGTACGAAGTCACACAGCCACCAAAAGGACAGGTTTGCCAGCAAGGTGCTGCAATGGCCAGAGCGGCACAGCAGCCAATCTCAACCCAGCCCAACCCCCCTGGTCCCACCCACACCCTGATCAGGAGCCTTTAAAGGACCCACATGTGAGATTCAACTCACGGTGAATCTGATCTTACACCTTCCCTGACTACACAACGCAGCACAGATCCACCGCCTTGGAGGACAGAGCCAGCGACAGCCAGATAAGTGAGTGGGAACTGGTGTGTGTGTGTGTGTGTGTGTGTGTGAGAGAGAGAGCCTTGTGGAGCAGCTGCACAGGGAGAGCAAGGTGATAGCTTGCAATCCATAATGGGGGTTGAGGGTCTCCATCTGGTGTTTGATGTGGCAGAGGACAGTTTGGGAGTGCTGCTTGTATACCGTATGTCCACCTGTATGGTGACCTCCCTGCATACTCTGGGGATCGTAACACCACTCCCGACACCAGATCCACTAAAGACGATAGTCTTGGGGGACTTCAACATACACATCAACGCCAATCTTGGGGGTGTGGAGCGGGAGTTCATGGCAACCATGGGCCTGTCCCAGAGGGTCAGCAGCCTGACATACCAGGGGGGACATATCTTAAACCTTGTGTTTTGCACTGGCCTTGAGGCGGGGGGTCCGTTGGTGGGGGAGATATCCGCTGTGCCCTTGTCATGGACGGACCATTACCTCCTGCAGACCCCTCTCCTGGCACACATCTGCCCCCGGAGGGACGTGGAACCTATTTGAATGGTCTGCCCCCATAGACAAATGGATCCAGAGCGGTTTCATGAAGCTTTGGGGGATATACCTTCTGATCTGGACAGCTGTCCCATCGATGGTCTCGTCGAGCTGTGGAACATCTTGCTGACGGAGGCCATTGGTTGGATAGCTCCGAGGCATCCGCTTCCCAGGTGGCAGCACCGCAGGCCTTCCTGGTTTTCGGAGGGGCTGTCGATGCTGAAACAGGAGGGAAGGCAGTTGGAGTGACGGTGGTGTTGTTCACATGCTGAAGCCAACAGGTTGTGGCACAGAGCGAGTTTACGAGCCTATGTCGTTGCTATGTGAACAGCAAAGAAAGAGTTCTTTGCTGGCCTTATAGTGTTCACTAAATCCCATCCAGCAGAGCTGTTCCGGGTGGTGTCGGGGCTAGTCAGTCCGGCCTCCCTCCACCTTGGAGTGGAGTCATCTAGTGCCTACTGTGACTTGTTTGTGGATTAGTTTGAGGATAGAATTGCTCGGATTCACCATAGTTTTGATGCTGCATTTTCTTCAGTAGGGCGATTGGAGGTTATGGAGGCCCTGCTTTGTCCTTGTTTGTGGGATCAATTTCAGCTGATGACCCCTGATGATGTGGAGGATGTTATTGGGGCTGTCAGGGCCACCTGTTGTGAACTGGACCCTTGCCCGTCCTGACTGGTTAAAGCTTGTCGGGAGATGATGGGGCTGTTGCTGGCGGGGGTGGTCAATACCTCCCTTAGGGAGGGCAGGGTGTCGGGCTGCCTCAAGAAGGTGGTATGACCCCTGCTAAAGAAACCATCGCTTGACGTTGACTCCCTTGTCAGTTATAGGCCGGTCTCTAACCTCCCCTTTTTAGGGAAGGTTATTGAGCGGGTGGTGGCCTGGTAGTTGCAGCAGCATCTGGATCGTGTTGGTTTTCTTGATCCCTCGCAGTCGGGGTTTCACCTGGGATATGGCACCGAGACTGCGCTTGTGACGTTGGTTGATGATCTTCACTGGGAATTAGACCAAGGCTGTTCAGCCCTGCTGATTCTATTAGATCTGTCAGCGGTGTTATACCATTGATCATGAAATGTTGGTGACGTGCCTGCAGGACCGTGCAGGGGTGGACGGTACAGTTCTTGACTGGTTCCACTCCTTCCTAGCCAGAACTCAGTAAGTTGTACTCTGTGATTATTTTAATCACACCAAGACCCCTTGTCTGGAGTCCTGCAGGGTTCTGTTTTGTTCCCTCTCCTGTTCAACATGTATATGCAGCCGCTTGGTGAGGTGGTCAGGTGGTTTGGCATGCAGTGTCATCAATATGGTGATGACACCCAGCTCTACCTCTCTTTTTTCATCAGACCCAGGCCCGGCTGTTTTGGTGCTTAACGGGTGCCTTGAAGCTGTGGGGGACTGGATGAGGGCAAACTGACTGAAGCGGAATCCCAACAAGACGGAGGTGATGATGGTGAGTAAGGCAGCGGGGGTAACAGCCCCCATCATTGATGGGGTCTGCCCTCCGCTGGTTCCTCAGGTACAGAGTCTGGGGGTGCTCCTTGACTTGCAACTCCTCTTGGATGCTCAGGTAGAGTCTGTGGCAAGGCATGCCTTTCGCCAATTACATCTGGTGTGTTGATTTCAGCCGTATGTTTCAGACTCTCTGACCTGACCACTGTTATCCACGCCTTCATCACCTCTAGGATTGACTACTGTAACACGCTCTGTGGGGCTACCTTTGGTGACGGTACAGAGACTGCAGCTGGTGCAGAACGTGACAGCCCATCTCCTGGTGGGATTGGGCCTCCAGGAACATATTACACTGGTTCTTTGGTTTCTGCACTGGCTGCCTGTAATCTTACGGGCCCGATTCAAGGTGTTGGTGCTTACCTATAAAGCCCTAAATGGCCTTGGACCAACCTATTTGTGGGACTGCCTCACCCCCCCCACCCGGGTTCTGGATCGGCCCCTGCGGTCATCGGGGGGGTGCTCTCCTGGAGGTCCCCCATGTCTGCTGGGGGGCCACAATGGAGAGGGCCTTCTTGGTGGCCACCCCACGGCTGTGGAACTCCCTGCCGGTGGAGGCCCGTTTGGCCCCGGATCTCCCCTCATTTTGACTCTGTTGCAAAAAATGCTTGAAAATAAAATAAATAAAATATAACTGACAGTAGCTACATTGTCCTTTGCTGTTCAACTGTCCAACTATCCTGGTCTCCTCTCCTGAGCTGGGAAGGGGGCTCTGATGCCTATCCCTATGGCTGCACACACTGCCCCCTCCCCTTACTTGTCTGGGTGTTCCCATCTCACTGAGAGGTCAAGGTTACTGTCTACGATAAGATCGCTGGGGAGAGGCCTCCCAGCGTTCCTGTGGGGGGGTCTGTGGTTCAATTATCTGGCAGCCTTGGGGCATGGATACATCTGGTTGCAGGTGCCTGGTGTGCTCAGATTTGCCTGCAATCTGCACTGGGGAGTCATTGCTTGCTGTGACATTTACATGTCTACCATGTTCTGGGTCCATAGCCTGCCATCCTGCAGTTGGGAAGTGGGTACTACGGTGCGGGATGTCTGTGCAACTATGACACTGGGTGATCGGTGACCTAGGCCGCTTTTAGACGAGACAAATTTGCGCATGATTGGTGAAAAATGTGCGTGTTTTAATGCTCGTTTAAACACCTAAACCGTTTTAAATGCGCATTTGCCATGATCGTGTAAAAGCCAAAACCGTTTTGAATGTGGTTTTTAAATAATGTGCATGTTTTAAAACCGGTTTTGAGTCCCTTTGATGATCGGGGGATGCCAAAACCAGTTTTAAAACATGCGCATTATTTAAAAACCACATTCCAAACAGTTTTGGCTTTTACACAATCATGGCAAATGTGCATTTAAAACAGTTTAGGTGTTTAAACGAGCATTAAAACAGGCACATTTTTCACCAATCATGCGCAAATTTGTCTCGTCTAAAAGCGGCCTTTGGGATGATATCCAACAGCTGTTGGCAGATCCCTTGTCCATGCATGATGGCTATGACCTTATGTCACAGAGCCTCTTGCTGTTTGGACATTGTGTGTGCAGCTGTGATTGCCAGTGGAGAGTTGGGGTTCTGTGTGGGCCCCGCTGTAGATGGGCCTCCAGTGGGAATGCTGCGACCAGGGGAGGCAAGTGAGAGCATTGCTTTTCAGGACACTTGCTGTCTGCCTGAGTTTCGGCTGTGACATTTAGAGGGGCCCCTCCCATCCATCATGCTGAGAACCCGTGGTTACCAGAGAGAGCAACAGGAGTGTGAGGAATGCATGTGGTTGCTCGTGCCCCCGACTGGGAGTCCCTACCTGACCAGGGTGCCTGATGCAGTGGAGATGTCCGCTTCGTTTAAGGTTTAGACCTGGCCAACTGTCCATAGCACTCTGGGCAGTGGGGATCCCATTGGCTCAAACTTCATGGTGGATAGACATAAGCAGGCTCGAGGGTACTGGAGAGGGATCATGGGTGGGGTATATTCCGAACCCTGGCTCCGCTGAAGCCATGACTCAGCTTTGGAACAGCACTCGGTGACCATGAATCCGTCTCCCGCATTTGTGTGTGTGTGTGTGTGTGTGTATGTGTGTGTGTGTAACTTGGCCTGCTTGACTTTGTTCTTGGACTGCATCACCCCAGTCACTTTGCTGTGATGGCCCTCCTCTGGACATTGTGCTGTGAGCTGCCTGTGTGAGTCCTCCTGTTTGTGCCACGGGGTTCATGACCCTCACCCCAGCAGCCATGATCTCCCCTTGGAATGAGGCCCTGTGAACTCTGGCTGTTTGTCCTGAACTCTGTGTGAGGTGTGTATTTGGGGCAGGGCTGTCAGCTTGGCAGGGAGTGGGTGTGTGGGTGTGAATTGGTGCTTGGCTCTTTTGACTGCTCCCTGATGCATTAAATGTCCCCTTGTGTTCCTGAGCTGTTTGTGGGTTGTGTGTCCTGCCCTGGGGTTTTGTGTGTGGTCAGCCGGTGCCCTTGTATCTCTGACAGCCAGCCCTGCACACTGCGGTGGTTGCATGGGTCTGCCTTCCTCTGTCCCTCCTCCCCTCCCTGCTGGATTTCCTGCTGAGGGTGGGCGGCAGTGGTGGGTTCACTTGCCCATGAACTGCCATGTTTTCATGTCCTGTGGGGGATTGATGATGTGGGGCCTGGGCAGTTCTTGGCCTGGCCAGTGGACCAGCTGTCCATTTGAACTGTGATCGGGCCTGGTGGGTGGAGGGATGGGTGGGTGGTGGCCTGGTGGGTGGCAGGCCATCGACTCTCTGACTGCCACCCGTTTGAATTGTTCCTCACCCACCCGACGTGAGTGGGAGGTCCGTGGCTGATCCAGTCAGTGCACATGGATCTGCCCCACGCCCGCCCGCCCCCCCGCCCCGCAGTGCTTGTTTTAAAATTGCCAATGTTTGAGTTTCTTGAAAGCTTGGGTGGAGCAGGCGTTAATCTGGTGAATTATGCTGCAATAGGAATCTGTAAAGCTATGAAATAAATAAAATTGCAAAATATTGTCTTCACATGATTCTTGGAAAAAGACCTTTTAACTTATAACCCCCTTTTTCATACCAAAAAGAATGCTTCACCTTCATTTTATCTCGTTTTTGTCTAGAAATATCTCTTGTATCACTGCAGCAACTGGCAACATTAGTAGATTTGACCATGGTAATGATTTTAATATATGTGGGCCACTGGTTCCCTGAAAGTGGCTAAGGCATGAACTCAAAAGACTATGAAACTCATGGGGTGGCAAGTTTAAAACAAATAAAAGAAAATATTTTTTCACTCGGCGTATAATTGGGTTGTGGAATCTACTGGCAGAGGCTGTGGTAAGGGCCAGGACTATAGCTGCGTTTAAAAGAGGTTTGGACAAGTTTCTGGAAGATAGGTCCATTAGCAGCTACTAACCAGACAGGATCAGGGAACATTATTATAAGAATTTTTATAGCGCCAGCGATGTACCTGACACTTTACGAAGAATAAGACATGGTCCCTGCCCAAGAGCTTACAATCTAAAGACAGGAGGAGGGGAGACAGGGAAGGGGGAACAGAGGGAGAGACTAGGGATACAACATTCATGAGGATGCGAGAGCTCAGGTACATGTTCTTGGCTTGGTTACAGTAAATTGGGAGTTTGCAGATAACAGATGGGGGATAATTCTGGGTGGGGATGATTAGCAGGAGTTAGGAAGGGCAGAGCAGAGCAGAAGAGGTGGGTTTTGAGGAGGGACTTGAAGGTGTGGAGGGTGGGGGCCAGGCGGACGAGAACCGGGAGGGAGTTCCAGGCATGCGGGGCAGTGAAGGAGAAAGGATGAGCTGGGGGAAAACAACAGGGAATGGATCCCCCATTGTGACTTGTTGGGTGCTTCTCCCAAGCAAGCCACAGTGATTGGCCACTATCAGAGACAGGATGCTGGGCTAGATGGACCAGTATGGCACTTATGCTCTTATGACTAAAATTTGTCAAGATAATTATTTGTTCAATGCATCCATCAGAACTGGAGCAGGTATTTTTCTCTACCTTGAGGTACTGATATGAGAATACTGCAGTGATCACTTGTTTCCTTTTAGATTCTTGGATAACAAACATAAAGTTCTGACCTATTTTATATGCAGTACTGTTGTGTGGCAACATGCAAAAGCAAAGAAGAAACCATGGGCTCCATCCCATGCCTCTTACAACCCAAATCTGTTCAGAGCCAGGCACAAAGATGTCTGGAGCTCTGTTACATAAAACGCCATAATGTGTAATGTATTGTGGACAGAACTGCTATCACTGGGAGGCAAGGTTGCATCCAGCAGAGGCTACGATGTCTGTCCCTGTCTGGCAAGGCAACAGTGCACCTAAAGCTTCCACTGTGAGGAGCGAAGACCACGACAGGCCAGCAAATTGGGGAAACTGGAGATACTGGATAAAAGTGAGAGGGGAGCCAAAATCGGAGGTCCTTGTGGGGGACTGCATCCCTGGCATATGCTTCGGCTTGACATTTTTATACATGCACCAACTGACTCCTAGCATTTGCATTCAAAGCATTTTGCAGACATTAACTAGCACTTTGCTTTCCATTCAAGTAACTATCACCACCCATTGGGTACCAAGCAGTAATGCCCTAGCTAATATCAAAGACTGGACTCAACTGAGATCAGTCAGGTATCGAACCAAATGTAGTTCTCGTCAAAGCACATTTTCAGATTGCAGATGTCTTGTCATAAAGGCATCATTGGGAGGTGTACAAAATTAGTATGGAAGCCAGTGTAGCCTAGTGAGTATGGTGTTATAACAACTTGGACCTAGGAGTCCAAGGTTCAAATCCTGTTTTAGCCAGCAACTTGCTGTGTGACTTTGCAGAAAATTGCTATTTCTCAGCCTCAGTTTCCACATCTGTAAAATTAGAATAGCAATGATCTACTTCACAAGGTTGTTGTGAGGGTAAGCTAGGTAAGAATTGTAAGGAACTCTGAATGCTGGAAGTGATTGGAAAAAATGACAATTTAAATAGTGGTATGGAGGTATTGCCATCCCCTCAGGCTTGGTAGTGCATAGGACAGTCCCTTTAATTTCAGCTCACTGTGACCGCCATGGTGGAAGTACAGCTGCTGCCAGGGTAGGCCATAGGGATCTGAAATGAAGGCGGGGATTCCTGTGGGTCACGCTGCTCTGAAGATTTGAATTTCCTGGAAGCTAGTCAGTGGGTGGAACTGAACCCATTTTTCAGGAGTCAGACATCGGGGCTTTGGAGGGTCAAGGAGCTGCCCCCCTTCACTTTATAGTGTAGGAAGATGAATAACTATACAGTTAGTGTTTTTCTGTCTTGCTCTCCTGTCTGCCTTCTGCCATCTATTTTATCTTGTTTCCTCCCTCCTGAAGCCTGCTTTGCAAATGTATACAAGGCATAGTGATGCCACCCATCAATTGCACTGGGTTTTTACTTACATTTTAGCCTAGGATCAATTGCTGCATAGAAAACTTGGGATCTTCAAAAGTGTATGCCACTGGATTTTGGTTTAGAAAATGCTTTTCTGGAGGATTTCACCATCACTCAGCACTGCTGGGCAACACCCATAGAATCCTATAGTTTGCTACTTCCTGTTTTAAAGGTGTTGCGTCTAAACGTTCTGTACAATAAAAATACTTCTGTTGCAAGAAATTCTCAGTGTTGTTTTTCTCTTTGTGTGGCAGACAATGTCTTCCATTAAGATAGAGTCTGTTGTGAAGGAGAAGAATAGGATGGGAGAGTGTCCTGTCTGGGAAGAAAGGGAAAATGCACTTGTATTTGTGGATATTAATTCACAGAAAGTTTGCCGCTGGAACTCGCTCACCAATGAAGTGCAGTGCGTATCTGTAGGTAAGAATCTGCTTCCTATAAAACTATATGGTGGGTCCTAAAAGAGAAGTCTTCATTCTTTGCTTTGTTACACTTCTGTTTCTGCTGCCAGTACTTCTCTGTAACATCGCGTGCTATCCATTTTCCTTCTTGTCTCACTGAGATAAATGAGCAACACTCACTGTCTAGAAGGCAGAGAATCCTAGAATCATAGAGAGTCATATAATCCAACCCTCTGCTTGGATGCATTGAACCTAATATGATCAATGATGGGGCAGGATGACTACCACCACAGTTGATAATCACATTTATCAACCCTGGAAGTCACAAGTGCTCATCAGCTTCCTCAATCTGTGATGATAGTTATGTATTGTGGAACAACTAATATGCTTGAAATTGATCCACTTTTCTGACGAGTGGTACAAGTCCCCCATTTTGCTATGAATTAACTACCCTTAAGGTGGGAACAATAGGATGATGAAAGTGGCTTAGCAGGTGGTTAATCCAGAAAAGTTGATCAGGGGAAACTACCCTGAATCCCCAGACTGGGCACCTTTTTCTTGTCAAACATAAAGGGTTGTTTGTAGGCAGTGAGGAGTCCAAGGGAAGTCATGAACAGGGATATTATAGAGATAGCAAGTCCTTGTAGGTACCTAATTTACCTGGACATCCAGCATCAAAGGGTGTTTTTAAATGAGAGTAGCGGAAGGGTGCATGGTCAGTGCATGCATGGGGTGGCAGAGGGGCTCCATGCATGGTCACGGGAGTGCACCTCCCTAGGCACCAACTTCAAACAAGCGGCTGGATGCATGGACAGTGGGGGCCATGTGTGGATGTGTCTCATTTAAAAACGCCCAAATTCAGACTCGGCTGGCTGCTCTCTACACAGTTGTGAACTTGGCTGTCAGATGGTCGGCTGGCTCCCACTCTCCTGCTATTTCGGCGTGTATGTAAGACCTGGCTGCTTCGTCAGGCTTTTGGCGAGTGGGAGGGGTGGAGTGGGGTGGGTTTCTCCACATATTGTATTTTTAAATTTGTTTTAATTTTTTTGTGTTTATTGAATGTTGTTCGCCGCCGGAGGGGTGGGATATACATTTTTAAAATAAATAAAATAAATGGTACTGCATGCATTTGATGGGAAAGGGCGGTGTAGAGCCACAATATAACCTATCTTGGCCGACTGTCTCCTGTACCTATTTCTCTCTCCTTTGCAGATGCCCGTGTTGGCTCAGTGGCTCTTCGGAAGTCTGGGGGCTATGTGATTGCCTTAGGAACCAGGTTTGCCTTTTTAGATTGGGAAAACCAGGAAGTTACCACCATTACTGAACTTGAACAAGATAAACCAAACAACAGGTTCAATGATGGAAAAGTGGACCCATGCGGGAGGTTTTTTGCAGGTATGTGTATGATAGGATTTCTACTCTGACTGGAGTAGAATTATATGATGTACAGGGGCATTCTGTTTAACTCATGGCTATTCCTAACAGGTTTATAATTCTCTTCTTGGTGAATCTGGTGTGTCAATTGAGTTCCATAGAGCACCAGCTCAGGTGCTTGAGGATAGGTACTTCTATTACTTCAGAAGTGAAAAAAAAACAACCACCCAGCCAGCTGACCAACCAAGCCCACCTACCCAAGTGGTGATTGGATGCCTTGGACTATGGCATAGGACTCTCCCATCCTATGTATCCCCCATGATACATGTCATGGGGGATGATAGCTACTTGGTAGTAATTGCTACACTGGTCAGTATTTCTAGAATCGGAGATTGCTGTACTCTAATGATTTCCTGAGGACTAAATGTTTGAGCCTTCTATCTTACAACCAGAATGGAAATTTGGAAGATTTGTAAATCAGGCACTTGTCTTAGAAAGATCAAATCAAGAACAGTTACTACTTGAGGAACTGCCTTCTCCTTTCACCTTTATTTTCTGTCTCCATAGTGTGTTGGGGGAAATGCCGGCAGCCTCCAGCATCACCCTTTTGTGCATGTGCAGTATGGCCACTGCTGTTTTGTGAATGCGTACTAGGTGGGGAAATTGTTCTGGTCATACCAGAAAAATGGGAATCTGAATTCATACTGGTTTATGTTTCTCCTGATCGACTGAAACGACCACATTCCGTTAAATGGAATCGGGTCAAAAGTTTTGTTTCAGATCTACTCCTTGATGAGATGACATACGTTGTTATAAGATGACAAGCACATGTGTCCCAAGGAGTTTAAAATAAAGCTGTAGCAGAAAACCAAGTACTTATAAGGGTCTACCATTAGGCCCAGCTTTCAAAAGCACTGCAGGATAGGAGTTATGTTCTGACATGAGGAAGCCATTCACTGTGGCTTTAGGATATAAAGGTTCTTTTGAGGTGCCTTGTTTTCTAACCAATGTTTCTGTTATCCTTTTAGGCACCATGGCTGAAGAGACCAAGCCTGGGGTGAGGGCAAGATGCCAAGGTGCCCTCTATACTCTCTTACCTGACCATTGTGTAGTAAAGCAGCTAGACCAACTGGACATCTCCAATGGTCTGGATTGGTCCCTTGATCACGGAACCTTTTTTCATGTTGATAGCCTGGCGTATGCTGTGCATGCCTTCAGCTATGATGAGTGTACAGGACAAATTGGTACAAATGCTTTCCTTTGTGTTATTTCTTCATCCTTTTAGTTTGTCTTCCAACAGCATGAGATGAATGAACAATTAGCAGTAAACCGAGCCATAACTAGCCTATGGCCAACATGATAGACACAGGTGCATTTACATGATGATGGCCATAGGTGCATGGTTGGTTGGGGTGCCAACCAAACATGCCTTGTTAGGAAATACATGAGGTTGCTGCCTCAGTTTACCCCAAACAGGATCAAAGGTTGCCAATAAAGCCAAAGTATGTGGGTACAACCCAATTTTATTGAATAGACACTTAACATCTGGACATGGCAGTGTGTGTGTTACTAGTTGTGAACCTCAGTAACCCAACCTAGGATATCTTGCGTGTCAGAGGCCACGGTCCGAGATGCAAGCTGGTTTCAGAGGAGAAGAGGAGAGGGGGGCAGCAGATAGCTGGGCAGAGTCTCTGGATCTTTGAGAATGATGGTAAGGGTCAGAGGCCCACGCAGGCTTACTGCAATGCTAGTAGCCGCAAGTGCCAGTGACAAGCGATAAGGACCTGGGTGTTTCCTTTTATAGTTTTATTAAGAATGCATGTTACAGGGTTCCCTCTGCCATGTGCAGAGAATAAGCTGACTCTTTATTATTCTATCACTTGGAGCAAAGCCACCAAGCTATTTTGGTTTTTAGGGAGTTGCTGCCTAGTTGTAGGGGAGGTTATCTCCCTTTCTTACAAACCCTCTTTGTTTTCTCAGAGACCTTTTTTTCTGTGTTTTCAGAGATAGTGGCTGTCTAGGGCTTGTTATTGTGGCCTTGGAGATACGCTTTCTGCTAGAGTGTGGAGTCTTACAACTTTATTCTCATGGGCCTTGTTGATTTTGTGCCAGCTTGAAGCCTATGCCTCAAGTTAGCCAAACTGAATTTGTACAGGCCTCCTCCATTTTGTGTTTCTGACCATGGCCAATACTGGATAAAAACTGCCTAACCAATTCATAATAGCCTCAGGGCAGCTGAATCATCTTCTCTGTCTGTTGCATCATGACTGCCTGCCCTAGACTTACTTACTGTTTAGTCAGTACTAATAGGTGAGTTCAGGGTCTTCCTGCAGAGGGTGGAGCCCCCCCGCCACCCCGCCCCCCATTAGTACTGGCTAAGCACTCTTGCTTAGCGCTGACTGGCAGAAGCAGCAGTGAATGGAGTCTGGGGCAGGCAGCTACAGCGTGACAGACACACAGCTGATGATTCAGTTGCCCCTGGTGTTGGTGCCACGTTGGCCATAGGGTAGTTACGGCTCTGGCAGGAGACTTAACTTTTAAAATCTTTTTTTCTGTTTCTATAGTAAGAATTCAGATCCAGAGAAGCTTTGGTTGAACAGCATGATCGCATGATATATCTATCTACCTTGATTAGGGAAGCACATTTTTAAAATTAGGCTTCCTGCAATACTCATGAGTGCGTTTTGAAATTCACTTTCCACTAACCTTCTTCAACGTTAATTTAGAGTTCATTTGTGCAAATGACTCTTGCTGACTCCAATACTTGCTGAAAGAAAAAAAGTAAAGCATAACCACAGTTTAACTGAATTTAATGTAAAAAAACTGGAGACATTAACTGGTTTTGTTTATCATCCTTATTCATCCACTTTTATTTAACATCAGTATTAGATCATGTCAGCTGTAATTCAAATGTCTGAACTGGATCTGCTCTTCAATGGAATAAATACATCTGCCCAGTTAGAATTTAACTACCGTTTCTGTCTATTTCAGGTCTATAACAGGGGTGGGGAGTCTTATCTGTCCAGTGAGCTACTCTGAAAATTAGTACAACTCTGACAGGAGTTGGGGATGGGAGTGCTTAAGAGGGGTGCTCAGGATGAGGGGAGGGCAGGTGAAGGTCCTGATCATGAATCTATCTATAGATAGAATCTATAGAATACCATGTATTTAAAATTGTTTTGAATTGTTTTTTTAAAAAATGTATTGAATATTGTTTGCCGCCCCGGGCTGCCCTGTGGGCAGGAGGGGCGGGATATAAATTTCAAATAAAAAATAAATAGACCCATCCCCTATCCCTGACTGCATACCCTTATCTTCACTCCCTTCCCATGCAATCACTCTTTCAGTGTCTGAGGGTAGGGATGAGATCCACGACCTGGAAAGGGGCCAAATTAAAACAGACAAACAAATGGGCCAGTTTTTACTCATGTGGCAGAGGTTCCTCACCCCGCTTGGCACATCTTTCCAAAAGAGAAAAACATTGTGCACCCAATTCTCTTCTCTCCTTAGCTTTATACTGATACATTTCCATTATGGCATGTGCAGTTTAGAGCTGAAACAGGTAGCAAATTTTGTACTCGTGGGGCATACTTGACATTTTGGGTAGCCCACTGGATATCTGATTGGCACCAAAATACCAAGATCGATAGCTGATTACCCGAAATACCAGGTATTACTGTTACCAAGTAACCGATGTTCCATTTTACCAGCCCATTTCAAGTTACCATGTCTTTCTGACCTGGAATAATCAAGAGATGAGTACTATGTGCAATTCTGATCACCCCATCTCAAAAAAGATATAGTAGAACTTAAAGTGCAGAGAAAGGCAACAAGAATGATCAAGGGTTTGGAATGGCTTCCATACAAAAAAAGGCTTGATAGGTTTGGGACATGAGACTGAGAGGGAGATGTTGTATGCCACCCCAAGCTGCTGTAGCAGAGGGAGTGGCAAATAAGTCTGAATGAATGAATGAATAAATAAATATGATAGATGTTCATAAAATCTTGAGTGGAGTTGAACAAGTAGATAGGGAATGTTTGTTTAGCCTCTCAAGTAGTACTAGAACGAAGGGACACTCCATTAAACTAACTGGTGGCAGATTTAAAACAAATAAATGGAAGTATTTTTTTCACTCATCACAGTTAAATTGTGGAGTTTGTTGCCAGAGGAGGTTGTCAGGGCCTGTAGTATAGCTGCATTTAAAAAAACAACAACTTGATAAGTTCTTGGAGAACAGGTCCATTAATGGCTATTAGCCAAGTAGATTATGAGATGGGAACTTCTTACTGTCAGGAGCAGGGAGTGATCAGCA
This sequence comes from Sphenodon punctatus, assembly GCA_003113815.1. Taxonomy (NCBI): domain Eukaryota; kingdom Metazoa; phylum Chordata; class Lepidosauria; order Sphenodontia; family Sphenodontidae; genus Sphenodon; species Sphenodon punctatus. Next base: position 998,082 of record QEPC01005976.1, read on the forward strand.
GGGAATGGATTGTCCATTGTGACTGCTGATAACTCTCCCATGTGACTGAAATTGGCCACTGTCGGAGACAGGATGCTGGGCTTGATGGACCATTGGTCTGACTCAGTATGGCACTTCCTACGTTCTTATGAATGTAAATGGACAGAGAAATGGTAAGTTGGGAATTGGTAAAATAGCGCAAAATGGAATAATGGTAAATCAGTAATGGAAAACTGGTAACGCTGTCATGGTAACTTGATAATTCAAATAGCTCAGGCAGAGCACGTACTGTTCAGTACCCAATCCAGTCCACCCAAAATGTATCAGGTACTGCAGTTTTGACAGGTATACCTGGTTTTATCAGGTACCTGTCTCAGCTCTAATACAGTTGTAGATGAGCTGACAACAGTGCCTGCTCAATGCCCATTGACTTCACTGTGCCATTGATTCTCTGAGAGGATACAGCAGTCTGCTTGTATTTATTTATTTCAATAATTTCTATCCTGCCCCTTTCACACAAGGTGACTCGAGATGGCTCACAATAAAATCAAAATACAAAAATAAACAGTATAAATACATAAAAAATAACAGTAAAACAAAACATAAAAGTTCACAGTAGTTTGACCAAACCCCACAATTTAATCCCCTAACCCATCCTCTCTCTCCCCCCCGCCATCCCCCAATGCCTGGCGGAAGAGCCAGGTCTTACAACTTCATTGGAAGGCAAGGAGATTCAGGCTGAGGCGGACCTCCACCAGCAGGACGTTCCAAAGCAATGGCACGACCACCAAGAATGCCCTCCTGCCTGTATGGACCTGCCGAAGACGTGGGACCTCCAGGAGGGTGCTCCCAGATGACCATAGGGGCCGCCCAGGGCGTGAGGTGATCATTCAGATAAGCAGGACCCAGACCATTTAGGGCTTTATCGGTTAAAAACAGCACCTTGAATCGGGCCTGGAAGACAAAAGGCAGCCAGTGCAGTGCTTGGAGCACTAGTGTAACATGTTCCCTGTGGCCCATCGGGCTGCAGCATTTTGCACCAGCTGCAGCTTCCAACTGTCACCAAGGGCAGTTCCATGTAGAGCGCATTACAATAGTCCAGTCTCGAGGTGATGAATACACGGATGAGGGTGGCGAGGTCTGAGTCTGAGACATATGGGCGAAACCTTCTCACCAGATGTAATTGACAGAAGGCGCCCCTGTCCACAGCCGACACCTGGGAATCCAAGTGCAGCTGAGAGTCCAGGAGCACCCCCAAGCTCCGCACAGATGGAACCAATGGAAGGCAAGCACCCCAATAATAGCAGTGTTCCCCTTTCCCAGATCCCCCCCCCCAACATCTCCGACTTATCAGGATTGAGCTTCAGTTGACTCTACCTCATCCAGTACCCCACAGTGGCCAAACACCAGGACAGCGAAGAGACAGCAGGGCCTGGGTCAGATGAAAAAGAGAGATACAGCTGGGTGTTGTCTACATATTGATGACAATTAACTCCCTAGTTGCTTACGACCTCCCCAAGCGGCTTCATATACACGTTAAACATGAGAGGGGACAGAATGGAACCCTGCTGGACTCCGCACAAGAGAGCCCCAGGGAATGAAGTATACTCCCCTAGAACAACCAGCTGTGATCTACTGTGAGGTAAGAATGGAACCATCATAAGACGGTTCCGTCCACCCCGGCCAGGTCCCGCAGGCAAGTCACCAACATCTCATGGTTCATGATGTCAAAAGCCATTGATAAATCAAGTAGAACTAGAAGGGTCATATGACCCCTATCTAGCTCTACTAGGAGGTCATCGACGAAAGCCACCAACACTGTCTCCATGCCATACCCCGGACAAAAGCCTGACTGTGTGGGATCAAGAAAACTGATGTGGTCCAGATACACCTGCAGCTGTTGGGCCACTACCCATTCAATAACCTTCCCTGAAAAAGGAAGGTTAGAGACCGGCCAGTAACTTGCCAGAATATCCACATCGAGAGATGGTTTTTTGAGGAGGGACTGGACCACAGCTTCCACTGGGCAGTCTGGCATTCTCCCTTCCTGAAGGGAGGTGTTAATTGTCCCAGCCAGGACTGGCCCTAGCATCTTCCTGGTGGCCTTGACCAACCAGGACAGGCATGGATCTAGTTCACAGGTTGTGGCCCGAACAGACCCCAGGACGTCGGCCACCTCGGTTGGCGTCAGTGATTGAAATTCTTCCCACAAAACATGATCAGATGGAGCATTCCTAACCTCTGACTCTGCCATTGTTTATGAAAAGGTGGAGTCTAAGTCATGCTCAATGCAAATGATTTTGTCTGCAAAGTATGTCAAAAACATGTCACAGCGGGCCTTAGATGCATCCGGTTCCAGGCAGAGACAGAGTGGACTGACCAACCTCCTCATCACCAGGAACAGCTCCGCCAGATACAACTGAGTGGATGCTATGGGGGAAGCAAAAAACCATGTCTTTGCTTCCCTCACAGTCATGGCACAGGCCTTCAATAATGCTTTATGCTACAATCTGTCATCTTGGGCGTGAGTGCCACTGGCGCTCCAACTGCCTCCCTTCACACTTCAGCCACCCCAGGTCCTCCATAAACCACGGGGACCTGCATTGACAAAACACTGGGAGCTGGCATCTGGGAGCCACCCGATCAATGGCCTCCATAAGCCAGATGTTCCAAGAGGCTACAAGGTCATCGATGGAACAACCGTCGAGGTCAACAGGCATCTCCCCAAGACCATTCCGGACCCCTCCAGTTCCATGAGTATGTGGGGGCGGACCATCTTAACCAGTCCCACACCCCTATGGTTAGGCAGGCATGCCAGGATGGAAGTTCGCAGAAAGTAATGGTCCAACCATGGCAAGGGAGAACTTTCAACTCCCCCAATCATTGGACCCCACCCCCCCGCCTCAAGGTCAGTGCAGAAAATCAGGTCAAGAATATGTTCCCCCTCATGGGTCGGCCCTATCACCATCTGGGACAGCCCCATGGTGGCCATGAATTCCTGCTCTGTTCCAAGCACTCCCCCAAGACAATAAGCTTAGGAGACATCAAGACCAGATCTGAGACCAGAGCGGCTAGCACAGTCAGGGATGCTGCTGTGCAGTGGGGTGCTCAGTACAACAGCAGAATCCCAATACCATCCCTGGCCAGACCCCTTGGTCCATCTCTGACGAAATCAAACACAAGATGGAAACCCTCTATTCCAGACTCGGTCTGCACTGAAAACCTCAGAGCGACCAACCCATCCTTAAAAATAGTGGCTACACCCCCACCCCCTGACCCTACAGTCTAGGCTGGTGCTGGATGGAGTACCCAGCCTTCTGGCCAAAATCAACCCTGACAACTCATCCAGCCAGGTCTCTGTCACACACATGAGATTGGCAGCCCACTCTAAGATGGAATCATGGATAGTAAAAGATTTACTGGCCACCGATCTCACATTAAGCAACAGCAGCAACAGGCCAGGGTCATCTGAGACCTCATCCCTCTGATTAATTGAACCCAGGGGGGCAGAATGGGGGGCTGGCACCAGCCTGACTCCTGCCCCCTGACTGCCTACCAGGAAGGCGAGGGGAAGCCCCTCCCCTCATTCCTTTCCTCCCCTAACCACTCACCACCCAACCCTTCTCTCCCCCCCCCGCCCAGGGACAAAACCCACCCACCTCACAGGGGAACAACCACCCGAGTGGGGTAACCTGCCATTCTCACCAGCTGGCAAACCCCCCTCCTCTCTCCAGGGGGGAGAACCCTTTCTACTCCCCATTCCTCCATCCCTCTCAAACTCCAAACAATAAAACGTTATGCAATCAACAAAAAACTCACCCTAAAAGTTACCCTGCAATAAAAACAAACTGCCAAACCCACTTCACAAACCAGCATTAAAACCTCCAGCACCACCAGCTCCCCCAAATCCCCACCAAGGGCGTGCAACCTGTGGTGCATGCCGCCTATGAAGCTCCTCCCCTCACTGGGAGGGACACCCCAGTCCCATTCCCTCTCCCTCATCAGCAGAGGAGGGGGTTGGGGAGATGACAGTTCAAGGGCTCTCAGGGCCCAGAGGCTCAGGGAGACTTCCCTCCCCGGTGGTAACCCCAACTGGAGGTAGCCGCAGGGTGGAGGCGGCAGGTGGAATGTCCGGTCAGAGCGGCAGAGCAAACTGGAGTGAGTCTCCAGGATTCCAGCCACACCCCTGGTGCAGCTTGTGTGGCAGCCAAAGGGCGCGCCACCTATGAACCTCCACAACTGGCTTACAATCTACAATTGGGGCACAGATGCACAGTTATTTTTATGCAATTTAAAATCAAGACATTGGTGCCCACAGCCCAGTTAAAATAATTTGCCTTAAAATGGCCAAGAAGAAGCCAATCTCTTTTTTTTTAATGTGGCTTTATTTGGGAGAGATTAAAAACACCTTTAAAATTACTCCTTTTACCTAAAAAATTCCACATAATTTAAAGGCAAGAGAGAGATGATCTGAGCATTACAGTTGAGTGGAACTGAATATTCAATAGTTCTGTTTGTATATAGAAAAAAAAAACAGACTCCAAGTGGCCAATAATTAAAATGTAAGTCATTGTGGGTGTAGCTTGAAAGAAAGACTGGCCCTTTAAAAGTGAGCTAGCACCAGCTAGGGGACTGGGCTATCAAGGCTGCAGGTGCTGTTCAGAAGGAGGGACAGCGCCTCAGTGGGCCCAGCTTAGATAGGGTGTGGCTGAGCCAGGCCTAAGACTAAAAACCTCAGAGAGCTGAGTGAGAGAGAGGGGCTGGAGAGGAGATGGGAGCAGCTCTGTCTCCAGGCCTCGCCCAGAGGGGGTTGCCTGGGTTGTAGGGCCTTGAGGAAGGCCTGGAGAATGAAGCTTGAGCCCAAGAGGGCTGTGGGGCGCCAGAAGAACTGGGCCTAGGCTAGACACCCAGAGATACTGGAAGTAGCTAGTCCAGAGGGTGCTGCCTGGACTACGAGAGTGGAGCTGCAGGAGGATTGGGGCCTGGCTCCCCATCTGCGAGTAAGGAGAGACTGAAACATAAAGAGACTGTGGGTGGACTCGCATGTAACAATGATTAAACTGTGGGACCCTGGAACATGTATAATGAGCCCTGGATTAGTGTTGCGTGTGAGGGAGTCAAGGGACATACTAAAACTCAGGACATGGATGGACAATTGGAAACAATGGGAGCAAATGGATGGACAATTGGAATCAATGGGAGCAAATGGATGGACAAGGTCCCCTGCTGCCCCACATCAGACTGACCTGTCCAGCCCCATTGGAAACAATGGGAGCCAATAGATGGACCAGGTCCCCAGTTGCCCCACATCAGACTGACCTGTCCAGCCCCACTGGAAAAAATAGGAGCCAAGAACATTGTTTCCAATAGGGCTGGACAGGTCAGTCTGATGTGGGACAGCAGGGGACATTGTCCATCCGTTGGCTCCCATTGTTTCCAATGGGGCTGGACAGGTCAGTCTGATGTGGGGCAGCAGGGGACATCATCCATCCATTGCCTCCCATTGTTTAAAATGGGGCTGGACAGATCAGTCTGATGTGGGGCATCAGGGGATCTTGTCCATCCATTTGCTCCCATTGTTTCCAATTGTCCATCCATATCCTGTGTTTTAATATGTCCCGGGAGTCAATGGGAGTTCCAGCCCCCGCTTTAAATGTGGATTTGGAGATCAGATCAAATCTAAACACCAAATCCGTACTTAAAGAGGGGCTGGGCTGGAGCGTCCATTGACTCCCTCACACACAATGCTAATCTGGAGCTCGTTATACAGTGTTACATGTGAGCCCACCCTGTGTATTGGCCTCAAGGAAGCCCTGCTGGGGAGAAGACTGGGAGTAATGGCCAGGGGGTTTGTGCCTGACTAAAGAAGAGACTCGATGCCTGGCTGGGGAGATTGAACACTGGTGGAGACTGTATCTGTACACAGAAGCTGTGATACTGTATAACTGTGGAGAGAATTAAAGTGGCATTTAGTTAACTCCCAAAGCAAGTGACTGCTGAAATCTAAATTCCCTTAGAGTGTGACTTGAGGGGGTCTGGAACTGAAAGCATTTACTCCAGGCAAACCGCACCTTTAGACATTGTCTTTGCAAAAGCTCTAAAACCAGCCCACAGATTAAGAGGCCTAGCAAGCTGAATAGATCAAATTCTTTGACATCCAACATGAATTCAGTGTGCCCTCCAACAGTAGTCTATTTCTTGGCTTGTTGTACTCCTCCCAACAGCTGGAGGCAGATGCAAATTTTATTTCAAGCCTTTATCATTTAAAAAAAAAAAAAAAAAAAAAGAGCAAGACTTACTTGTAAGTGTGTGACTACAGAAAATTTTGACTGAATTCGTACATACTGAATGAAATTTGGTACAGCATCCGGTTTAGTCTCCTGAGAACAATGCTGACTATCTCCTGTTTTGCAGCCTTCTGTAGAGTTTTGTACCAACTGGAAAAGGAGGAAAAAATGCCTGATGGGATGTGCATCGACATAGAAGGGAAACTCTGGTTAGCCTGCATTGATGGAGGGAGAGTGATCCGTATAGACCCTGAGACAGGTAAACCCTAACAAAGGGTAAACTGGAATTCTCTATTAATTGACCCAATTCTGGGAAGGATGTGTGTAGCTGCTGCCTGCTCAATCCTCCTGAAGGACTGATATTATTGATGACCTGGGCACATTAGCTCAGGGCTACAGCTACCCACACATATGGTATTGTCTTAGTCCTTGGGAAATCCACTGTGGGCAGGGCTTTTAGCAGCAGCCATGTAACCACACATGAGCTGGGCTCTGTATGGAAAGGTCTGGCCTCCAATTCTCCCCTTACAGCCAGCCTACACCACCATTAGTTCTGTATGGTTCTGTAACGTCTATATACGAAGGATCCCACCTCGAAATCCAGCATATTCTTCATGTTTTCTAGTTTCCTGGTCCTTGGGCTAGGAAGTGTGAGCTTCCAGCCTGTCCACAAGCAGCTCTGTCCTGCTTCTCCCATGGAGAGCCTAGTAGTCCAACTACACTCTGAAACTGTCTCCCACCCCCACCCCAACCCCAAGGGCTAGCTCAGTTAAATACTGAATCGTCCCAGTCCACAGGTTCTAGATGGGACATTGTCATCCTCTCAAGAAGTGCCTGGCTTCAAGACTGTTTAGCGACTCCTGTGGGTTCAGTTTCCACAGTGTGTGTGTTCTCTGGGCTGGCTGCATACACTGCTTGAAACGTACTTTCTTTACTGACTTGGCTTTAGCTACTTTGTGTTTTCTTCAAGATGTAGTGGGAGAATAGATAATTTCCATTGGCAAAATGGCAGCAAGTAACATGTGACCAATGAACAACAGCCTACCCAGCTAAAGTTCAGTCTTGTGACTCTCATGGATATAAAGCCACCTCTTGTAACAGCTTGTCAGCAGTCTTTTCAGGTTGAGAACAATGAACAATCAAGGGTGTGGCTGCTAAAGAAGACAAGGAACTGAATAAAGGCCTGGACTCAGCAAAGCTGCTGTATATAAAAGCTTTTCAGAGATGGTGTGTGACGATCCAGTTAGTCCTGCTTATTTATCTCCCCTTTCTTTAAAAACCTGCTGCCACCATCCTGTTTTTTTTCTGCCAGGAAACATATAAGTATGACCACTTATCCCGTCTTACCTCTATAGTCTTGTGATTTTAGTTGTTTGGCATAAGGCCTAGCTAAGTGTGGGACATAAAGGATCACCACCTCCAGTTATAACAAATGGAATTTTATTATATTCTAACAATATGTGGTGTAGGACCATAACCAGTGGACATTAACTCACAGGTCTCTTATATGTTCCCCTGTAGCCCAAATCATAAAGGTACATTCTTTGAGGTCAGAAAGAAACTAGAGGAGATAAAAAGCATCCAAGCTTATCTAACTCACTTAGCCGTCCTCAAACTAACTAATCCTACCATTAACCAACTCTTCCTTTTCCTGCTTTCGTTTTCCATCACTGAATAACCCCGAGCAGTTTATTTTTCTTTTGTCTTCCTGTTCTCTGGCTGTCTTCCAGCCCCCTCTCCTGTCTCTTCACTGCTTTAACTGCTGCCTTAGGGCGTTTATAGACGATCCCGCTTACAAGCGGGATCACTAAACGCCGCCTGTTCCCCCCGCGCGGACTCTGCATGCCGTGTCTGCTGATCAGACACTGCTCAGAGTGCGAGTGAGCATGCGTGCCCTTCTGCGCATGCGCACTCGCGCACGGGACCAGGAAGTGCGGCGTAAAGCCGGCACTTTGGGAATCCGCATCGGAGGGGGCAGGATCGCCTGCCCCCTCCGACGCGGATTAAAAAGTGGCTGCGGCAAGTAGACGAGCTCCAAGAAAGGCGGCTGATCAAAGGATCAGCCGCCTTTTTTGTCTCGTCTATAAACGCCCTTAGAATTTTACTCCCTCTCCCTCACTCCTGGTAAAGGGAGCTTGATTATCCCTTTTTACCCTGGTTCAGAATTAAAGTGACCTTTAACAAGACTTAACAATCTTTTCTAGAAGCCTTCTTCAAGCAATTCTTCACATGGTGTCAAAGTAATTAGGCTGCTAATAAGACAAAAACTTGATCTAGCACTTTGGGTCAACCTGTAGGTGTTGGGAAGGTTTTCAGATGGTTTTTAGAGGTCATGAAAAGATACTAAGATTATGAAGAAGATTGAAAAAGGAAAAATATAGAGGGGCTCCATGAAGAACAAATTTAAAGTTAAGAAACTGAGGTCACTTAAGAACTTGGAATGATTGTTATTGCCAGACCCAGGAGTCAAATGACATTATTTGGTTAAATTATAAATTGAAGGGAGTAATCTCTCTCACAAGTAATGTTGGTCCACAATTAATATTTCTTGGACCACCATTTTCCTCTCTCCTTGCATTTTCTGTGTCCTTTTCCAAGCTTTGCAATGCTTAAAGGAAGGAAATAAAATATTTTTAAAAGTTACTATTAATTTGGGGATTCCTGGCTTTTTCTTTTTTCTTACTTGCTAGAAGCTCTATTGTTTAGGACTAGATTCACTTTATTTTGTGTGCTGTCCAGAGCTGAGAGCATTGGCCGTGATCTTGTAAGCACTTGTGTGAGCAGAGCTACATTGAAGTTTGTCAACACAAGTGCTTTTTGGAGTGTAAACTTTGCCCATGATTCTCAAACTGCTTTGGGGGGGGTGGCATGGTCCAGTTGGACTGCTGGTACTTGATAAGTGAAATTACAACTACTGCTATTAGGAAAAAAAATGAATACTGAAACTCAGGCTGCTTTTAAACAAGGAGCACTGAAGCGCCTCCTCAATGTCGCATTAAAGCAAAGCCGCCAGAAGTGACGTTCTCCCCGTTGCCGGCGGCGGTGGCGGCTGGAGACACGGGGCTTTGGAGCGGCGCGTTCTTAAGACTTCAATTATCAGGCTTAAGAACGCGCCGCTCCAAAGCCCTGTGTCTCCAGCCGCCGCCGCCGCTGGCAACGGGGAGAACGTCCCTTCCGACGGCTTTCCTTTAATGCGGCGTTGAGGAGGCGCTTCAGCGCTCCTCGTTTAAAAGCAGCCTTACATATTTTAGGCCAGATCTTTAGCTGTTGTAAATTGGCATGCTTCCATTGAAGTCTATGCTTGTTACAGAAAGAACAACCCACCAGATAAGACAGTGGAAGATAAAGTGGTGGAAGTTAAGCAGTCAGGATCTCACAATATTGCTATGCGGCTTAAATATTCACACTATATGACAACTACACAGTCCAAGCAAGAGCAGTTTTGAACAGGAACCAGAGCAATGAATTGCAAAGCACCTGTCTCTTTTACTTCCCATCCTTCTACATGCTGATTTGAAGTCAATGGAGCTATGCCAATTTGCATAGCTGAAAATCCTGGTTCTGCATGTGCTTATGTGTGCCAGTATACTGGTTTCTTTCTTTGGAAACAGAATTCTGAGAAACAGAAATATTTATTTGAAGGTGTTGGGACAAAGGTAGAGGTGATCTACATAGTGGAGCAAGTTAGATTTCAGAGTGTCTAGATGGTCTATGTTTTGAGAGGCAGAAGAAGGACGTGATTGCTGTAGGTAAGCAGTGGAAAAAACGGAGATCTGGTTCTTTATCTTTCAGACTTGTTTGTGCAGAGAAAGTAAGGTTATCGTGTTGGTCCCAAATAAAGGCGATAGAGACAAAGTAGTACAGTATAGATTTTAGTGGTCACTGCCTCCACTTGAAAAAGTCAGTAGAGCACCTTTTGAGACAGGTAATGGGCCTACTGCTTTGTCTCTATTAACCATATTTATTTATTTATTTATTTACATTTTTACCCTGCCCTTCTCCAAAGAAGGCTTACAATCTCAAAAATATAAAATAGGTTAAAATCCCTTAAAACACTAACTTCATTCCTTCCCACCTGCCACACACCAATCCTCCTCCCTGGGCCCCTCTACTTAATCCCACCCAACCCTATCCCTGCCTGCCAAATGTCTGGCCAAATGAAAAGGTCCTACATCTCCTCCAGAAGATGAACAGACTCGGGCTTAGGCAGACCTCCAAAGGGAGGGAGTTTCATAATTGTGAGGCAGTCACCGAGAGTGCCTCCCTGTGTGCCCTTGTTGCAACAACTTTATGGGCAGTTGACACTTGCAAGAGGGCACCCTCGACCGACCTCAGAGGCCATGACGGGACATAGGGGAAGGGGGTGGTCTTTCAGATACCTGGGGACCAAGCCATTTAGGGCTTTAGTGTTTAAAACCAGCACTTTGAATTGTGCCCGGAAAGCTATTGGCAGCTATTGCAGTCTCTGGAGCACTGACGTGTACGGATATTGGCAGCTAGTGCAGACCTGTCCATGACAGAAGGCAGGCCACCGCATTCTGCAGCTTCTGAACAGTCTTAAAGGGTAGCCTCACATAGAGCACATTGCAGTAGTCTAGCCTTGAGGTTATGAAGGCATGGGTGACGGTGGGCAGATGTGAATCTGATAGAAAAGGTCACAGCCTTCTCACCAGATGAAGCTGGTAAAAAGTGCTCCTGGCCACTGCTGCAATCTGGCAATCCAGGTGCAACCGTGGATCCAAGACCACCCCATGGCTGTGAACCTGAGTGACCAAGGGAGTCAGGACCCCATCGATAACAGGGGTTGCCGCATCCCCCAAGCCACAAGATCAGCCAACCATCATCACCTTGGTCTTGTCTGGATTTAGCTTCCATTGACTCACCTGCAGCCAGTCCCCAATGACAGTCAGGCACCGGGTAAGCACTGAGACTGCAGGACCTGGGTCAGATGAAAAGGAGACAGAGAGAGCTGGGTGTCATCCGCATATTAGTGGCACCTCACTCGAGTCTCTGAACAGTCTCACCCAGGGGCCTCAGATATACATTAATCAGGAGTGGGAGGGATCTCTCAATGGGACGATAAGCCACTGCCTATCACCACCCTCTGGTTTCTCCTATCCAGGAATGAGTGGAACCACTCAAGAGTGGTCCTGCACACTCCTGTCCAGTCCTGCAGCCATGTTAACACCCCATGGTCAATGGTGTAAAAGGCCACCAAAAGATCTAACAAGATCTGTGAGCAGGAGGGGGGTGGTGGGGTGGGGTGGGGGGTAGAAAAATGATAAATAAATAAAATCAGCAGGGTACAATTTCCCCAGTCAATTTCCAAGCAGAGATTGTCAACTAGGTCCACAAGTGCAGTCTCAGTGCCATGTGTGTCCAGGATGAAAAACTGACTGAGATGGGGCCAGGAAACATATAGCATCGAGATGTGCCCAGAGCTGCAAGACAACCACCCATTCAATAACCTTCCTAAAAAGGGTGGGGGGGGGGTAGAGACAAGGTGATAGCTGGCAGGGAAGTCAACATCAAGAGACGGTTTCTCAAGCAGGTGGCAGACGACCGCAGTCTTGAGGCTGTCAGGCGTTCTGCCCTCTCAAAGGGAGGCACTGACAGCCCCAGCCAGCAATGGGCCCCAGTGTCTCCTGGGGATCAAAGCCACATGTTTTCAGAGGCGGAGAACCTTTTCCCTCCCATGGGGTCACTTTGAAAATTAGTACATTCTCTGAGGGCTGCATAGATGTTGCAGGGGAGGGTGCTTAAAGAGTGCACTTGGGAAAAGGAGGGTCAAGATCATAGGTCTATCCCCTATTCTTGTGTGCATGCCTGGTCTTCATCTTTGCGCTCTTACTCTGAGTTCAGTTTTTCAGTGCTTGGGGGCAGGAATTGGATAGGGCCAGGGTAACTCCCAGGGTAACAGAGCAAGATGAGGGCATGCAGCTCTGCTCTAGCCCATTGCAATATATGGGCTGATCACTTACAGACCATTTACAGAATGCTCTGTGCACATATGGAATGTTCTCCTTTTAAACTTACAACTTAAGAGTCACTTTAGCAAATACCTTCATGAATGATTTTGTTTGAGAGCTTCAGCCAGTTTGTAGCCACTTTGCTACTGGCTTAACTGGACTTTATTACTCCTAGGTTACTTCTTACAGATACCACAATTTTCAAGTGGTAAGACCTATAATGGTTTATTTATGATGACTGAACACTTTTAACACCTGCTAAATCTTCACTGATCGATGGTAGAGATTCACTGGATAATGTTTGGGAAACCTTTCCATGGATCACCAGGAATTTATCAAGGTTTTACCAGGTGGTAGCAGTATTCTGACATCACACATAAATCTGTGTTCAGTTACCACGTAGTGCTTTCCAATGGTTTTATGCTGGTTTTACCAGTGGAAAATACGATGGCTGAAAGTACCATTTACATACCTCCCTGCCTCCGCTTGGAAAAGGTCCTAGAGCACCTTTTGAGACAGGTAATGGGCGTTGCTGAAAAGTAAAAGGTAGGCACAAGGAATGTGGTTGAAACACCATAGTCATCTTTTTTTCTTCTGAAAGAAGAAAAGCCTACTTTATTCAGGCTGTAAAATGCACAGTCTATCTGAATAGCTCAGTGACTGAGCATTGGCTGACAATGAATTATTTGTTACACCTTTCTCAGAACATTTAAATTAGTAATTATTTTCCTCTAGGTAAAAGACTACAGACAGTGAAAATGCCTGCTTCCAGGATCACTTCCTGCTGCTTTGGAGGAAAAGACTATTCAGAAATGTTTGTCACTTCTGCTTATGATGGACTGGACAAGGCAGCTTTGGCGAAGGAGCCACAAGCAGGGGAGATTTTCAAGGTAATTGAATTACATTTAATAATTTTAAAATACTTGAGCATTTTAGATTTTGTAAATGTCAAAAGCTAGTCAATTTGGCCCAAATTTAAAGGCAACCCCGCTTGTGAACAAAGATAATCCCACTTTCATATTCACTTTGCTAAAACTGGGGACCTGTGTTCACTGCATTTTCTCCATCAGTGAACTGCTGGTCCCTGGTAAAATGAATATCAATATACCATATTATTATTATTTATTATAATATAGCACCAGCAATGTACCTGGCGCTTTACAAAGAATAAGATAGACACGGTCCCCGCCCAGGGGCTTACAATCTAAAGACAGGGCAAGGGGAGACAGGGAAGGGGGAACAGAGTGAGAGACAAGGGATGAGACATTCATGAGGATGCGAAAGGTCAGGTACATGTTCTTGGCTTGGTTGCAGTAAGTTGGGAGTTTACAGATAACAGGTGGGGGATAATCCTGGGTGGGAATGGTTAGCAGGAGTTAGGAAGGGCAAAGCGGAAGAGGTGGGTTTTGAGGAGGGACTTGAAGGTGTGGAGGGTGGGAGCCAGGTGGATGAGTGCAGGGAGGGAGTTCCAGGCATGTGGGGCAGCGAGGGGGAAGGGACGAAGGCGGTTGTGGGAACAGGGGAGGCGTGGGAGGGTGAGGGAGGGGATGGAAGAAGAGTGGAGGGCTCGAGCAGGGGTTCGGAGGGAGATCAAGGCAGAGAGGTAGGGGGGAGCGAGGTTGTGAAGGACTTTGTAGGTGAATACAAGGAGCTTGTGCAGAATGCACTCAGGAAGAGGGAGCCAGTGGAGAGAGGAGAGGAGAGGAGAGGCTGG